>BRDA01034169.1:0-10049 GCA_036984385.1 Crenuchus spilurus | reverse complement strand
TTGATCCCTTTAGGAGGTTCCTTCAGGGAAATTAAGGAAAAAAATATGGGAATACTGAAATACTGTATTCATATATTGACTGGGCAATTAAATATACACTGTAAAACCATAGTTACCTATGTATGTGCTATATTTACATCAAACTATATTAACTTATTAAATAAAGGTAATTGAATTTGCCATCATTTGAGCTCCTTTACATACATATGAATGTATTCAGTGTCAAGTGTTGACCTGACATCTATTCATTCACCCATTACAGTAGTAACAAGCCCCTGAAAACTGCATGAATTTACATAAAGTGTCTTTAAAGAGGGCAAGAGATGTCTCCACATTTAACCAAGGTCAAGATATATGTGCTGTACTATTAAAATGTCTTAGAGTAGTGGGTAAAGCAAAGCTTTGAATCAATTTACCTGAAAGACAGCTCAGTTCACTAGCGCTCCTGAGAATACTGTTAGTGCAGTCTCTTTGCTGAGGGAGTAGGTCATGCAGAGGGAGGTCAGTGTAGTGCATGTCCATCACTAGATGCACTAACCACTTCTCTTCTGCTCAGCAGTCTCTGTGGCTGAGCACAACCAGTCTTGAACATTATCCTCATGGCGTTTTTTTTCAAATACTTGTAATACATGGAACACATTACACAGCCACACTAAAATGATATTATATTATATACATGGAATAGTAAGTCTGTAGAAGGTTGTGAAGAAAAGTCATGACAATGGCACTTTGTTCCTCTTGAAGTAGATCTTTGTTTGGAACTTCCATTTGATGCATATAGTAGGTCTGTATCAAGTGACAAAAATATAGAGAATATTTACATTTTTTCCCACTGATCTAGAATATGCAAAACTAATCATGGGAAAATATACCCTGTTGCACGTGCCCACACTTCTTATGTAGTATATTTAAAAAAATAGTTTCCACATCTTCCACTCCAGCTGCCACTAATTTCAATGTACTGTGTTTAAAAGGTAAAAATGTGCACTTTCTCTCCTAGAGTAAGCAATCCATCCATCTATTCATCATCTTAGTGTTTAGTCCAGTTCAAGGTTGTGGATAGTCCCTCAAACCCCTTCATTTTACCTATGAAAATAGGCTTTCCTTGTTTTACAACATAAAAGTATATATGGGAGGCCAGTGAAGTGAAGTCAAGAATGGCCATGGGCATGTTGGTGATGGTCAAATTGACAAAGATGTGGAAAAGTAAGTCAGTTAGCACCAACACCAAACTAAGACTGATGAAAGCCTTGGTCTGGCCAGGAGGTACATATGGATGTGAAGCCTGGACACTAAAGAAAGAGGAAGAAAGACGTATTCAGGCTTTTGAGAACAAGTGCATCAGGAAGTTGCTGAAGATCTCATGGATGATGATGACCACTGAGCAGGTCTATGAGATGCTAGAACTCAAAAGGAGTTACTGATGCACGTTAAATCCCGCAAGTTACATTACTTCGGTCATGTGATGAGGCAGCACATGAGAGCATTGAAGGAAGTGTTATGACTGGACTTGTGGAGGGAGTCTGAAGACGTGGAAGACCAAGAATAACCTGGATGGATAACATCAAGACATGGACTGAATGATCAGGTGCTAGCCTGCTACAAGCAACCAGAGACAGATGGCATTGGAGAGAAATGACTAGTCTGTGCAGCCTACCATCGCAAAGGGATAACAGCGTGTGACATGACATGACATATGGGAGGCCTTACTTCTGTCTTGACTGAACATTTAGTGTGATTTGATTAGTATGGTATCATTTGTGGCTTAAGTTTCAGCTACATTCACTAGATCTTATTTTGTATTCATGGCCATTTTTGCCCAAAAAAGTGATTTGTTCCTGAATGGAGGAGTCATGTTGCACGTGCATAGTAAGCAGAAGTCCCTAGGTTTGCCTCCTCACATCTGTTTCAGGAGATTACACCAACTATACTGCCCTTCATGCATATATCCTCTCACTGCACAAACCCTCTTGGTGTTCCATTGCCTGCACACCTGTGTTCCGCTTAGAACGCTCCTGAGGAGCACTAGGGAGCAACAAAAGAGAGTTCCACGTTAAATAAAGAATGAGAATAGAGAAAGAGAAAGAGAGAGAGAGGGTTTCATTATTCATCTCACACTAGCTTGCCCAGCTCTGTTCTTCGCCCAAAGGGAGGCGTATGAAATTTCAATTGGCATCATTCTGTGTGTTGAGTTTTAATGTCAATATCGTAGACGGTCTTTCAGCGGCCTTGCAGCCTCCCTTCTGACTCAAACAAGAAACTTCAAAGGAGTAGCTCTCCCGAACCCCTCAGTCTTGAATTAAAAATGTTAACCTTGGAGACGTGTTAACTACGAGGCAGGTCATGTTGTAGAATTCTAATGAATAGTCTAAATGATGCTCAGAAAACAGGAGGAGAGGGAATCGACCGTGCTGTATAGTCAAGGTTTCCTTTTAATTCTGGTTCAATTTGTGTCTGACTTCGAAAATGGCCTTTATGCCATAATGGATTGGAAGTGCTCCTCTGGTGACATGGTTCAAAATTTTCCTGAAGTTTTGATCTCGGAAATCACGGGATACACATTTGGAGCTGCTGCTGAGTGTGACGGCTGAAGCGTCCTCAAGTGCTAAAATATGCATGTGTGATTGAAGGGCACTAGATTGAGTGGTTGGAGAACTTTTGTGATTAAAGAAGACAAATTAGGAGGCTAAGACTGGCTCTAGAATTACAAAGCTGTCTCCAAGTTTTAATGAGAAGAATAAGAATCATTACCTCAGCCCTTGTAACTCACAGACACTCACAGTCACTCACAGTCTCACACACACACATGCACACCCACACACTCACACACACTCACAAACGCACACACGCACACACTCAACACAAACACACACACACACACACACACACACACACACACACACACACACACACACACACACACACACACATATTACTAGCAAAAAGAAAAATGCACACACCATCCTGTCTGAGATTACTTTTTATCTAGAGACTTCACCGGTGAATCCACAGCCTTTCTTGTTTTCTAGGCAGAGTGGATATGGTGTTCCTTGCCTCAGGTATGTACCTCATAATAGCTGGCAGATGCTGCTGTTTGGCTGCCAGAACTGTGGCTTCATGTGTAGGCCGAAGTGCTGCACCACTGTAGAACACCCAGAAGGCTTGCCTGCCTGTGGCAAAGCCAAGCACATGGAAGAGCGGAAAGGTTCTGCTGTATTTCCATCTAGAACACTGAATCTGGTGTCTATTGCTCTTAGGTTTTCTTCTTATCCAATTTATGCTCATTTGGTGTCTCAACTGAACTTTTGCATAAAATTATTTTGTATTTGATGTGGTTGGAAGAACTGCATATAAGCTAAACGATAAGAAGAGATCAGTGCTTCGCTAGTGTGTGAGCTAAGCTGTTTCGATCTACTTTGAAATGAAAGAATTTAGAACTTGCTTTCTCAGCATTACGCCTAATAAGAAGAATAAATGATCAAATGATTTTCCCTACAAAGTGTTCTTTAGTTTAGGGCTAGGATTAACCTGGTGCCCAAGAAACTAGTTCTTTCACTTTGCACTTGTGAAATCACTCTTTTGGACGGAGGAAACCTTGTCCTCTCAGATCTCCCAGAATTAGCTCTACTCACTTCAAAGTGGTTTAAATGGACTTGAAATAGACTCATTATGTAGACCCCATTTCAGTTCTTTCAGTGGAATCAGTGATTGTAATTGGGGTGTAATTACATTGGCTGAGGTTTTCCTCTGTACAGTCCATCCATGATGATAGAATCCTCAAGCCAGCTGCTCAGTAACTCTCCAACTGGGCTTGGAAAGCACCAGCAGCAAAACAGTAGTCGACTTTGCAGAAGAATGACCAAATGCTACAGTAACAGGTCAGTCATGGTGATGGCTGTCAAGGCAGAGCATTTTAAGGAGG
Organism: Crenuchus spilurus; assembly: GCA_036984385.1. Classification (NCBI taxonomy): domain Eukaryota; kingdom Metazoa; phylum Chordata; class Actinopteri; order Characiformes; family Crenuchidae; genus Crenuchus; species Crenuchus spilurus. Next base: position 6,127 of record BRDA01034169.1, on the reverse strand, counting down.
AGAAAGAAATAAAAACAGTCTCTACTGCTGTTTGGTAAAGGATGCAGTGAATCGCACACTGGCCTCCTGCATATCATTCCACATATGAAATTTAAACATGGTGGTAAAGCAGCCTTTTGTTTTTCTGCACCATAGATCTCACACACACTATGAATAAATATTATTCAGACTCCCTCTGACTGTGACTTTAAAGGGCTTATTTTATATAAGGAGCATATAGATTGGAGTGAATGGTATATTTGAAATAGTTTGAAACACTGATATATGCCATTTAAATACAACAAAAACAAAATTATTCATTTTAACATGTATTTGTATTATTATGTTTTATTATTTTAGATGCCATGCAGCCTCACTTCAAATTTAAGCTACAATTTTTAATGTTTATCAATTGATTTTTATAACTTATGGCTGTCATCTTTAGCAGGTGAGCATCTGGCATATGCCATGTGTCTGTATATATTATACTGTGTGTGTGTGTGTGTGTGTGTATATATATATATATATATATATATATATATATATATATATATATATATATATACAGTATAATATGTACAGAGAACTGAGCAGCAATTATGAATATAAATGTAAATGCAAACATTAGAGTGTATACTGCAACAAGGTAAAGTGCATATGTGCAGTAAATAGGAAAGGTTCTTGCTCAGAAAGATTATGTTATGATTCATACAGTGCAGTTTACATAGCAGTTTAAATCAGTGGGATATGATAAGGGTACTTGGAATGAAAGGTACTATGCAAATGTTTCTTATTCTTCCTCTTCTTCCTCCTCCTCATCATCTTCTTCTTTGCTTCTTCTTCTTTTCCCTCTTCTTCTTATTGCTTTTACTATTATTATGTTTGAAGAAATGTAATGTAATGTTGAGAAATGTAACATATTGAGTGCTGAATGGTCTTTAGAAAGCAGCTGGGACTGGATGTCAGATCTAACTGAATCTTGAGTTGGAGAATATAAGTTTGAGAGTGGATAACAGTGCGGCCCACCTGAGCTCAGTGTGTACAGAGAGAGGCTCCTCAGGTCTTCATCCTGCCACAGCTACGCAGGCTCCTCAACAGCTGTGCATAAAGGCTGCAGGGGAGAAGCAAAGTGACTCACATGCCACAGAGGGTACTGTCTGTCAGGTTTCATCTTTGTTGCATCAGTTCATCTCTCTCTATTTCTCTCTCTTTCTCTCCCTCCACCAAAGCGGGCAGCCACCACGTAATTGGGATGGTTCTTACTGGCTAAGAATATAGACATTTTTTATGTATGCCCTTTGTTTCTTAACAGCCATTTTTGTTTTGTTGTACCAAAATGATGGGATGGCACAAGTCAAAGCAATAATGATATGGTACTGGTTACCATGGCAACCCTTTAGCGAAGTTTTCCTGCGGGAAATTTAATAATTTAAAAAAGTAGTAAACAGTGGTGGATGCGTGCAATATTACTATGGAGTACACAGCACAGTAATGCAATGATTTTTTCTGCCAGATTTACGTAAGTACTAAGTGACTGTTTGCACATTTGGGGTGTTTTCGAGCAAAGCCACAAGATGCTGATCCACTCCAGCAAACACATATATAATGCAAATGTATCTCAGTACCAAAGTTATGCTTGCGGCAGGTCAACGTGACTCCAAGACCCAGGATCAGAGTGCTAAAGTACTTTTTCTATGATTAATAATCCCATTACAGAAATGAAAATGTAGGAAATGTACACCTGAGAACATTCTCCATGTGAGCCATATTAATATTCTCCATACATGCTATCAAATTGCAAATGTTTGGGAAAAAATGGCCTCATTTAGGAGTATCAGTATTCAGGGCTCAGTATTCAGTCAATATAAGCTATCCTTCTGAAACTTTATGCTAAAAACGACCTCTTTGACAGGCACTTACCTGTACAAAGTGACATGAAACAGTAATTGATATTCATGGCTGGTTCTCACCTGGAAGCCATTAGCGTAGTCATGGATCTCCACACTAATGAGGCTCCTGGTCTTAGGTCTTGATTAGATTTCTTCACCACAGTCTCTTATTGATGCTAACACTTTGCAGTTTATCATGATAAGTAATGAGTGGATTATTCTCTGGCCATATCCAGTTCCTGACTTTAGAACTGAGATAGAAAAGAACTGCTTCATTTATCTTGAGCTCAAATAAAAGCTTCCAGAACAAATTGACTGGCAGTTTAGTAAGGGTTTGTCCAAATACCTATTATATAGTGCTTGTGTGACACAAGTTCTGTTTGTTTACTTACAGTAAGCTATGTAATCTAAAGAAAATGCTGAGACTAAGACACTATAGTCTGTATGGTGTAAATGTATGTAGTAATTTACCCTCAACACGACAAATCACTGGCAAATAATCTAGAAAGCAAAGCAAGGCTGAGACACGGAGTGCTTTATCAGAGGAAGAGCTGGTAATCACTTCCCAGAATGCCAAGTGAGTGCAGCTGGTGTGCTCCCTGATATCTCAGCCTCTGTAGGAAATTGATACTTACACTTGAAAACAAAACTGTCAAATATAATTTATCTACCGCCATTTGTTTTATTATCTCTAAAAAGGACACTGCTAAATAAATGAAGTCAGCCCGAGCAGACCCTACAACTGGGGAAAAAAGCTGTGCTTGTTCAAAAGAAAGGATGGAATACCCATTGTAACCAAAGACAAGAAAGAAAAAGAGAGCACAGATTTAATACTTATGTTTCTGGGCCTACTTAGTTCATGTTCCATACAACATTTACTTGATAATTTATTAATCCATGTCTTTGCCTCTATTGTTCTTAAAATGTATGCTATTTCATGGTTATCATTGCTGAATGAGGCACATAGACAAAAAGAAATAATCTCCAAAACCAATCTTGTTGTTATTCTTTAATGACAGTCTACTTATTTAAGATGGTTTATCAGCACACCAGGCAGTCCTCTGATCCAACAGCTGTAGGCCCAGCCCAGCCATAGGTAGTACTATGCCCCAAAATCACTTATTCTCATTTTTGCTGTGAGGAATAAACACTACAAGCTAATTTGTTAGTGCTCATTGAAACACTTCTAAGAATTTTTTCCTCCTTTATTTTGGATAAGCCTGTTATGGTCATCTAGTCATGGTACTAGCATAATTCAGGAGTACACAAAACAAAGGTGATAAAAGGAAAATAAAGGGTTCCTTTGAGTGAGGTGTCATTGTCTGAGATTGTTCTTGGTAGAACCAATATTGTAAATAAGATTAATGATTGTTAGGCCTCATTCACCAACATCTTTACCTTGAATTATTGTATTTAAAATCCTTCAATGTTAGAAATAGGAAGAAAACACATTAACCAGTTGTTTTGCTCAAACTTGCCAGTCCTTAAATTGTGTACGTGTGCTCTTGAGTGTGTGTAGATATGTTATTACCTACAAAAAAATCTCCCAAAAAGAAAATATTGATTAGAAACCTTTTTTTATGATTGTACACCTCTGAAATCCAAATGGATGACTCAGCTGTGTGTTACTAAGCTGCTCCTTTATCAGGTGCACTACTTTCAGCGAAGGGGGGTGAAGCTTCTTGTTAATCTATTTTCTACAAAGTTTCAACATTTCACCATGACAGGACGCTTACAATCTCTTGGCGTCAGCAGATGGGCTTTTCTCTCACTGATTTCTTTTCCTGCTCCAACGCCGTTCTGAGTGACAGGCTTCATTACGCTCTCTCGGAGCTGTCCGGGACCCTGTGCCGAGCTGTCTTGGCAATGGCCGCTTTTCCCCCCTTGGCCTCTGCTGCTTTATCTAATCGTGCAGACGCAGGCTGGCTGCTGGCATTCATGCCCCCTGTGCCACTCTCGCTAGAGGCAAGGTCGGCCATGAGGAGGCGCCACTTGGCAGTGGGCCATTATACCAAGACCTCAGTCCTGGCAAAGGGCCAATAATGTGCTCTTCTGGGTCTTTCTCTGTTAACAGGTATATTAGTCATAATGTTGATATTAGAAAGTGCTGTCAATTTTGTAACTATACCGGCACTCGACACAAATAGCTCAGATGCACATATGCACAGATGTATGAAAAATACCCTGTATTCTATTCTAAGCTGACAAAAACAGTTTGCTTTGAATTATTGAGTTTTTATGATGTCAGAAAAACCAAAACATTACAAGGTGTAGCTTGTATTCTATGCACATTGAATAAGTGATTCAGGTAGGACTAGAGGTACAGTAAGCACAGCCAGCCAGAAGAGAGTTATGTTTACCAGTAAGAAAAAAATCAGTTTAAATCTCAGAAATAGAAAGATGTTGTAAAGTGGCAAACCTTCAAGAAAATTCAAGAAAAATAGGATGTGGTCCTTTTCATGACTGATAACACAGGTAAATATGGTACACATTGCTTTTACAAAAAATGTAATTTGATGTTACAATTGTAGTATTTATTTCATTGGATTGGATTACATTTTTGGTAATTTATTGTTATAAAATTTAACACACATCCTGCTATTAGCAATATATTAAGAAATCTACTGTATGTGCAAATGTCTTCAGAACATGAATGTATAATATAATGAGTGAAGTAGAAATGACTTGTGTAATGTCTTGTGTTACCTAAAATGTAAAAACATGCAGTGTTGTGAAAATGCTGTTATTATAACAAAGGACATAGACATATTTGAACATTCTGTTTAATAGTATTGGTATGATCCTTCCTCTGCTGCTGTATCTCGGGCCATGCCCCTCTACTCTGCCTGTGTCTCTGCCATGTGAATGGACACAGACAAAGCATGTCATGTTCATGTCCACGCCCCCAGTCATGTCAAGTATGAACCTTTCTTGTCTAATCAATCACTCCTGCTGTCTCGTTATCTGTTTGAGTATGTTCCCCATAAAGCCTGCCTAGTGTTTCTCACTTTTGTATGTCATTCTGAGTTTGTTCTGTTACTGTGTGTGTTCATGTCAACGCCATGACTTGTCAGGCCAAGCTTTGTTTTCTTTGGTATCACAGCCACAGTCTTGTTTTGTTTTGTTAATAAAGTCATGTTTGCTCTGGATCCTCTCTTACTTCCTACTCCTCATGGTCATAGCCTTGTTACAATTGGGGTAATTCCTAAAAAAGTTACTGAATGAATGGTTGATGCTAAAACTCAAAAACTAGCATTTAGAAACAGCTGGTTCAAAATACAGCCTTTTTGAATACTGAAAATCACTTCCGATCAGTGAAGCTGGGACTCTCTTTTTTAGCTCATGATTTAGCCATTAGCTTTTAATATTTATAACACACTGCACTCCTCATATTATAAGTTAGATTTGTGAAAGTGCATTAAATGATCACAAACGTATGCAGAATCAAGAAACACATGCAAAAACAGGGACAAGAGAGTAGAAGCCAGAACTGCATGTGCAACACATCAAACCAGATCCAATGGACAGCTATAGCAGCACAAGCACACAGATGAACAGTGTTGGGAACGTTACTTTAAAAAAGTAATTAGTTATAGTTACTCACTACTTGTTCAAAAAAGTAACTTAGTTAGTAACTGAATTACTCAATAATAAAAGTAACTCATTAACAGGGAAAGTAACTATTTGCATTACAGTAAAAAAAAGTTATTTGTCAAAGAATAAGGATTTTTTTAAAAACAGTTTTCACAGTCAGTTGAAATGAGTAGATCAGAAAGGTGTTTGTACATAACTTTTGATATTTATTGCACATCAACAGACCAGTGCAGGATAAAATCCTTTAAAATACCAAATCTTTGTTAAAAAAAAAAGAAAAAAAAAGCAAAAGTAAACAGTTACACTATATAAAGTGCATTTACATCTATCAAATTCAATAAAATTCTCACAACCTGAGACAACTGGTTTGTTCACAACAGAAGTAAACTTAACAACAAAACCTCTATAGTCTTATTCTTCAAAAATCAAGCCTGCGTCACTGGTGTGCTTCGGCACACGTGTAAAAACACTGGCTCTGATTGGCTACCATAACGCTGCCTTAGCCAATCGCTAACTAACTTAAGTTAAGACTTCTTCTATCAAGTCACAGATCTCGATAGGTCACAGTTGTCGGTGTAACACCTGTTACTCCTCACTAGCCTGAGCAGAAGTCCGCTCGGATTACTGTTAGTATATCAATATATAGTAACGCACCGCTTTTAATG
>BRDA01034167.1:2089-21541 GCA_036984385.1 Crenuchus spilurus | reverse complement strand
TATATATATATATATATATTTGTTTACAACATAACATTTCTTGAATGAACATATTAAAAATGGTAAAAAATACAAAAGTTACCAAAAACTTACATTTTCACATGTTTAGAACCATGTTATTTGGGGGCAACATTACAATTTCAATTTGCAATTACAAATTTTATCAAATTACAACAGTACTATGTTTCTAGAAAATTAGCAATGGCAAAAATTTCCCAAAACAGATTAATCTAAATTAATAACTTATTTAAAAAGGTTTGGACATTTTTTTACTTTAACGTGGTCCAGTGTAAGATATTAAAATGTTTTATATAAAAATATTATGAAATAATTTAAAAATATGATTGATGCTACTGATTTACAGTAGTAGAAATAATGAACTATTATAAGGTATTTTTAAGAAAAGTTTTAGAATATGACATTACCATGACTCTCCTTAGGAAGGTTGGAAATACAGACTTAAAAAATGTTTATTTTCAATTTTTACTTGGAAGCAACATTGTGTGATGAGAAGGGCAACATTTTTAATACATCCTGCAGCTGACATCACAGACAAAATGTAAAAATATATTTTTTAATATAATTATTTGTTTGTCTCTGTGCATTTGTGTGTATGATAGAAAGTAATAACAGACTTACTTCAAAGCAACTCTGTGCATAGAGGGTTATAAGCTTCAAATAATGTAGAACGTTGAAGGCCACGGATCATTGAGCGCTCAGCGAACATTTACTAAAGCCAGATGGATTATGGTACAGAGCCAGCCGTCTTTAGGGTGGAAGCCAGTGGTTTCACACTTGGAGAGAGAAAGCGCATAAATGTGACAGGATAAATTCATCTGCTCACTGATGATGTTCTTATGTACGTGTTCCACAGCAACTTGAACATCATCAGATACGTTCACGGCATTGAGATGTGGTGCATTTTCTGTGGAGATGGTTATTATTGTCCAGCAAGAGGAGTGTTTAGAAGTTCAGTGTCATTTTTTAAATGTCAAAACGTATCAGTAGACCAATTGAGGTCTGAGAAACATGAGTATGAAGTGGTAAAAGGCCTCAGTGCTTCTTCTCATGTAGGAGTTAGCACCTCATTAGCAAGTACAAGTCTTGTGGGGGCGAAAGTGATGAAGATGGAGGAGAGGGAGAATGAAAAGAAAGGAGGCGGAGTGAAGGGATTCAGGAGTTATAGCCTCTTGTGGGAGAGAAGATGCCACTCATTGTGGATGATTGGATTATTTGTAGCCTACGTTCTGATTGCCAACTCAACTTTACAGCCATTCGTCTGGCTAATTGGAGGATTCATAGTACAGTTACGGTTATCGTTTACCCTGGTTATTGTACAGTTCATTTATTGTCAACTTTTTTTGGAAAATTTTGTCCGTTATTGTTCATACGCCTGATTTTCATCCTCGTGCACAAGTGACTCGCTGTTAATTTAGCAAAAGCAAAGCACCCTCCAGGTGTTCATCACTCATATACGTGTTCATCCTTCATTATGGTTTTGTTTTTTGTTGTTTCTCTGGTTTTCTTTCTTGTTTTTTCTCTGATTTTGTTTCTCGTTGATAATGCTCAAAATAAACTAAAATACATCAGACAAAAATTACGGCATGCAGTGCTACCACCTGAAAACGGAAGTGAAAACAAAAAACGGCCGAGAACAGATGAACAAAACAAAGGCTGCAGCTGGATCACACCTGCACACTCTAAAACAGAGCATAAACCCATAAGAGTGATGTTAAATGTTTATTTATCAATTTCATTAGTCTTTTTTTATTTATTTCTCATTGTTTTTTTGTATGTAAAAATTTAGCTATTCTATATAAAATGTTTTTGGAGTGTCTACAACAGATTAATTGGATTTACATTATGTCTTATGGGAAATATTGCTTCAGTTCTCATTTGTTTTGGTTATCATCAGACACTTTAGAACAGATTAATGATGAAAACCTAGGCTCCACTATATAGTATTTCTAATGCTAATGTGTGCTGAGTTGGACCAAAATGATTTCAAGGGATAATCATCTTAAAATTTGTCTAGTCGCCAGTGTGTTCTAAGTGAGTTCTGAGTGTATAAATGGATTTTGTTGATTGTAAAGTGTCCTGAGGTTTGAGAAAGGCGCAATAGAAGTGTAATGTTCATTCATAGTTATTTTGAGAAAGCTATACACTTATTATAAGACATCTGAACATAAAGCTATACAGCTTTACTTGTTTTATTTAAATTCTCACTATATTGGCAGATGATTTTGCTTGTTTGTTACATTAACACTGTTTAAAACAAGTATAATATTGCAGATTTAAGAGAAATTGCCTTATAATAAGCTTATGTCATGCTTAAAATGACAGCTATTAGATTTATACTGGATTTAAGATTAATTCACTTGCAAAAAATTTTTTTTGCATATACTTGCTTTGTCCATTTGTATGTATGTGTACATTTGATTCCAACATCTCTGCTCAGAGAAAAAGTGCATGTACATGGTTATTTGGTGCTTATTACTGAAGTATTAATGTCCATATAATGACTTGAAATGTGCTCAGGGCTGCTTGTGTTATCACTGCTTGCTGTGTTGGAGAAGGTCGTCATTTGGAAAAAAAAAGAGAGCCCTGTGCATTAGCATTCATAATTGCCTACATGACGAATCTGATATGGTTCGTTTACCAGAGAGTGGGGAAACAAGCTGTCAGGAGTATGTTCTTTAATTAAGAATATGACTAAGGAACACGTCCCTCATGACCGCTAATGGAAGTGTTTGTTAATTCACTTATCTGGGCATGAAATTTCTTTGGCTGTGACTGGCGCTGTAAGGTCATTTATCTTACAAAATGCCACGAATCTTCCAAACAATCAGCCTGTTTTTACAAAGACTGTCTGACTGCTGGATTACATACAACACATGCAGGAATTTTGTCCAAAAGAGCTTGGAGGATTGAGACAAATTCGACATTTAATTGGACCACTAATGGTCAGTATGGGTCTGCTTATGAAGCAATGCTTCTGTTTCACTTGTGTGCAAAGACACAAAGATCAGCCATAACATTAAAACCACCTGCCTATTATAGCCATCATGCCAACATGGTCTCAGCAATACTTCTGTAGGTGTGCAGTAGTCTTTGGAACCAAAACTTTAAGTCCCTGTAGATAAGTAGGACTAAACGTGAACCTATTGGCACCATGTCTAAGACCTGGCATAGGCTAGAGGGGTATAAAGCATCCCAGCATTGAGCTGTGGAGCAGTGGAGCTGTGTACCTTTGGGGAGTTGGGGATGGTGATCATTCAACATCCTGGATGCTCGTGTGGCTGTCAAATCCTCACACAAATGCTCTAGTAGAAAGCCTTGCCTGGACAGTATGTTCATATAGTCTATATTGGAAGTTATTAGAGAGGTGAGGAGAGATTGAGCCAGTTTATGAAGGTGGAAATGATTAGGAGTTAGCAAAACATCAAGGAAACAGTCCTGCTCTTTTAAAGGAAATGTTCATTAGGACCTCAAAGATGGAGATGTTTATGAAATACAATGTCGCCATCACTGCACTGCAGCTTTGGCATCCAGGAAGAGTGTCTCCTCTCGTCCATCAACACCACTTCCAGCAGACACACAAGCTTTTTTCTTGGAGGTCTCCCATCCACAACACTAACCAGACCCAGTCCTACTTAGCTTCAGTGGATTTGTATGATACGTTGTACAGGTGCTATGGCTGCTAACATAATTTAATCTCAAATACTGTGTATCTCTCAGAGCTACAGCTGCCGCATTCCTAATATCAACACTTAGTCTTACCTGGACTAAGCAGAACCAGAACTGGACTGTTACTCAGTACAAAGTCCTCTTTTTACATTTCATTTGTAAATCAGCTCCTAGAGTCTGAGAGACACACAATCCAAGCTGTCTGAAGTCCAGTGTGCAGTCTCTGCAGTCTGTGATGGTTTCCAGGTCTCCCATCCAGGTACTGACCAGACCCATACCTGCTTGGCTTCAGTGGACTTACCTGCTGTGTTGTGCAGGTGTTTCTGTGATTTTGTTTGTTGTTTGACACCACACACTCCTTTCCTTTAGGCAGCTGTTTTGAAGCTCAGCGTCAAAAGTTCAATTTCTTCTCTCAACAAAAGTTTAAGGCTCTTGCCGCAAGTTTGAAGAAAAGAAACTTAATTGTTCAAGGTTGTGTGTTTTAATCAAAGTGTGATCAAATACAGAGACGTATCTGGCTGTGAATAATACATTAATGCCCATACAAAGACACCCCCACAGGCAGTGTGCAGCGCAGGAGGCACTGGGGGATTCATCCATGTCCTCGGGTTATGCTTTACTTTTCTGCTGAGTTGACAGAGTGAGGGGGAGTGCAGGAGCGGTTCACTTGGAAGTTACCAAACTCGTCTGTGGGGTGACTATGAGACCGGACAAAGTCGCTCGGTGACACTGTGAGATGATGCTGAATGATCTTCTGTTTACACAGATCAGTTATAACATTAAAATGTTATTGTGTATATCGAGACTCCACAAGTCCTCTGAAGGCCACGTGGCATGTGGAACCAAAACCTTCCTTTAAGGGCGTGTCAGCTTTGATTCAGTTAACACGACCCCACTGTGGTTGCTATATTAGAGCAAATTTGAACCCTGTCTCAAAACCAAGGATGCTTTGGTTCTCTTATGTTTTATCTCAAATTTATGCAAAAATATAGAAAGTTCAGAAACTTTAAAGCATCACAGTAAATGGTAGAAGTGAATGCTTTAACGTTACTCATTCACTTCCTGTCTCAGCCAATCACAGCCCATTACTTGTTATAAAAGGAAGCAGCTTACATCCTGCTTTTCTGATTTAACCAAATAAAATCCCAGACTTATTACATGCTATGGCTTATCATTCCATAACTACAAGCCTATTTGTGCCCTTTAGTAAGTCCAGGACCATTTAAGAGGTTAAAGGTGCTAACGCCTTGACGTTCTCCTCCTTCTTCCCCACCAACACCTGGTTTTTTGCTGTCCTGAGCGGCTCAGGTCTAGAGTAGACTTTGCAGACCCAGGCTCAGGATGAGACCTACGTAAAACTTTAATTTCAAGATATATAAGCTTCAGTTTTGCCTGAAGACACTAATGCCCTTCTATTCAGGTCCTGATCCTGATCATCTGTGGATAACATTAGCCTGATTACACACCAGGTCATTGTAATGTGTACAAAGTGCATTCAGTTTTGAAATAATTAAGACTCTACACACAAAATCTGAGTTCTGCAAAGCCTCTCTGTGTTTGCTATGAAAGAATACAGGTGTTGGTGAAGCATGGACAGATCAATTGTTATGGCACATTAATGAGCCCTGATGACACGGTAGTGAGGAGGGAAATGATTTCAGTAAAACTGAAAACACAATTTCAGTTGTGGAGTAGATGATGGATGCTGAATTAATCACAAAAAAAAATTGCCTCTGAAGACACCGTCGGTCATGTAGGGTGCTGTTCCCAAACCAGGACGTGATGTTCTCTGAGAGGATGCTCTTAATGGTGCAAGTGTAGAAGTTTTGAAGTACCTTGGAGGGCAGTCTGAAGTCGAGGTAGTAGAGATGCCCATGGGCCTCCTTTGCCAAGAAACTGGTGTGGCACGACCAGGACAAGTCCTGAGATATGTTTACACCAAGGTACTTGAAACTGTCCACACTTTCCACCAAGGTCCCATTGGTAGACCCTTGCCTGCTTCTTAGTGTAGTCCACTATCAACTCTTTTGTCTTGCTGAAATTGAGAAGGAGATTATTTCCCTAACACCAGTTTTTTTTGAAGGATTTTGAAATATATGTGCTATTAAGGCAACATGATTTTTTGCATATTATTGCTGTTTGTTAAAACCTTGTATCTACAAAATGGTAACTGTACAGAAGGTCAACATTTTCTCAACTTTTAATAGAAGCAAAAATTTTTTATTTCACAGTTTTTGAGCATTTTTAGTGGTCTGTTATATTATAAAATCAGGTTGGCATTTGTAAATGATGCGAGAAAGTGAAAAATGTCCAAAATGGAAATATAAGATTTTGTTGTGACAGCTGTGATGTAGTAATTTTGGCAAAATCTTACCAGTTTCTTTTTCTCCACACAAAGCTCTCAGGTAGAGTATGTAGTGGAAGATCATCCAGATCAAGTAGATTATTAAGTGACTCTTCATAAGCTTTAATATTTTTGGTTTTTGACAGTCTTTGTTGGTTAAAAGACTAAGTACGGCAACTCTTTATTTACCAATCCTTTGCTGGGCACATACACACACACAACCCAGAGCACCTAATTCACCTGACTGGGAGGAAGCCAATGCAGACATGGGGAGAACATGGAAAATCCACCCAAATATGGACTTGAACTCAAGAGAAGAATGTGCCAACCACCAAACCAAATGATAATAAAGTTAATTTGCAATACCTGAATAATTTTGATTAATATTTGCTGTATAGTAATAATCAATACTGTGTGATTGAGAATCGATACAATATAACAAACCATAGCATTGTGATACTCAAATTTATTGATATTTTGTTCATCCCTGATGCTTAAAAATACTATACAAATAATATGTAAAATCACACAGTAAACAGTGCAACGAATATTAGCCCATTTACACGTTTTATTTGAATGTTTGATAACTCACAGGTCTGACGAGGACAGATGCAAGCAAGCTCAATGGTGGCATAATGAAATATATTTTGCTGCGAGGCCGTCTCACCCATGCTGGGCCTGTGTATGTGTATTCAGAAAAGATATGTAACTATATGTAAAACCTTTTGATATTATTACTACCCTGCAGACTCACCATCACATGAGCATCATGATTGCATTGCTGATTCGCTCCCGCTTTACCTCCGAGCTTTATATTTGTGTTTATGAACTTACCCACCCACAAATTACTCATGAATATTCATTAGATGTTGATTATGGAACCTGCAATCCTTTTATCAAGAGTCACAAGTGTGCACGTGTAACACTTTGTATGAATGTCATGTCTATACGACTCATAACACATTAAAATACATTCATAAGGCTAGTCCATTATAAGCTGTGTTCAAACCTGCCTACTTACAAACACACTCAGCCATTCTGGAATTACTTTTAACCACTCTTAAATTATATTGAATATTATAACAGTTTATAGTCAATTATAATGTATTATAACATGTCTTTGTGAAGTGTCAGACTTTGATCATATTTTAGTGCTAGTTCTCTAATAAGCTGTTTATTATTTAGTGCTCTAAACCAGAGGTTTTCAACTGGTCTTAGCCCAGGACCCACATTTCCTCATGGTCATTAAGTCATGACCCCCTTTTATAGAATACAACCCAAACAAATTTATTTTTGAAAAATAGCCTTGAGATTTTGTGGGGACATGACCTTCGGGGCAGGGTGCTGGAACATAAGTTAATATTATGAATTACATTATTATTAAACTAACTAATAACTATTATTATTATTACAATACATTACTTACAAATTATGATTTATATTTTACTTGTTCCTATTAATAATATACTAATAACTATTGTGTTATTAATAATAAAATTATAAAATGTATATTTATCATTAAAGATATATATTAATATATTTAATATAAATATTTATTTAATAATAATATGACTTGTATTTATTTAAATATAACATAACTGTTAAAAGCATGTAGCATAAAATTATCATCTAACCCTTTTCAGTCAACTTCACTCCAGTGCATTACCACCAATTTTACACTTACAGTATGTTTGGACTGTATGGCCAATAGACCTCATTTACATAAAATTATACCTAATTTCTGAGTAAAACAAGCAGAAATTCTTAATTATTTTGACAGTAATTAAACTTAGAGGCATGAAAATGGACAGCTTATCACAGACTGGTAGCCGCATGCACACAGACACAGATTCAAATGTTAAACACTGTTTGATGGAGTGACAGCGGGGACAGCCAATCACACATTAGCAAGAAACAGGAGAGCTAATCGATGAGCTTGTTCGTGGTCTAAAATTATTAAACAAGCTTCAGATTGAGTGGCTTGGATTTCTGCTGATTCTAATGCTCGACTCGTCTCCTTTTAATACAGCATAACATTGTTTTTTGGAAGTTAAAAACTACAGGGGATCAAAACTGCCTTTTTAAAAAGCGAAAACACCCCCAAATTACGTTCGTGCCTTCAGCTCATGAAGTCTTCTTTTAAAAAGCTCTACTGGCTTGGCTTTACATACATGTTTCGTTTGTAAATGTTGCATTACTTTGGATGTTTTCATGCCCAGCACTTCATTACAAATAACAAACTGAGGTTTCAAATACATGTTCTAATACATTATAATGACTATAAACTATTATAATAGGATAAGTATAATTTGTGAGTGATTAAAAGTGATTCTTGGACCCCAAGTGGCTCAGTGGACTAAGATCGCTGTCATGAGTTTCAATCAAAGTCATGCTGCTTGCCAGGTGTCTGCCAGGTGATCCATCAGAACTGACAATCCTGTGCTTTCCAGCGAGCGTGATGGCTGCCCGGCAGTGATGTATTGGCAGCAGTTTGAAAAGAGGCGGAGCTTGACTTCACATGCATCAGAGGTGGCCTGAGTTAGTCTGCACCCTCCTAGAATCAGAGACATTACAAGTGACAGGGAGAGTCAACAAATGGGTGGATCAATTGGCTGTCACACACTGGGGAGAAAAAAAGGGATTCTGATTCTAGCATGGCTCAGTGCATAATTTTAGTCATTATACACGCTATGACTCTTTATTAGTGTTGTATATCATATGAACACAGCTTATGATGCATTATAATACTTCATAAAGTACAATAAACATGATCATAATCTTATAAATATTGAGAGCTTGGTTTATAATGTTTTATGGATGCATTACAATGTAATATGAGTGTGTGCATGGAGTCGTATATACATGACATTGATATAAAGAGTTACTGACGCTCTTCTTTTAGTCTTTTCTTACACGAGAGAGAATTGGTATTATGTGTTAAATTTAATATAGATCTTTAAGAAATTGATTTAAGCTTTTTGCTGGTTCGTACACAATAACAGACATCAAAATGAACGTGTGATTTCACTTTTCAAGGTATTGCAGGCTTCACAGGGTTTTTGAAAAGAAATGAGAGAAACCCACTAATGTTACCTCTTGATACAATCTCTTTGTTTGCCTGGCCTTTTTTCCATTATTGAGACCTGGCTTCCTTTGCACTCTTATCCAGTGCTCAGCACTGCAATTGCTTTTTGAATGAAATAGGACAAGTTTTCGTCCACTTTTAATTGAAATGCAAACTACAACAGTGGTTCACTGCAACAGCAGTGCTTTCTCTCTCTGATGATAAAGGCTGCAGCTATTTGTCTGCCTATCAGCTTGGTCATGTGTGTAATTGCCTTTTACTATTCTCTGGCCACAAAATGCACCAGAGTGATGCATGAGGAAAAATAGGCAGCAGCAGTTCAGCACAGTGCTGACCAGAATGGCCTAGGTGTAGCCCCGGCTTTGTTGGTGAGCAATCAGCAGTTTTTTGAGCTAAACAAACATTTAAATTGAGTCAGTGTCTTTAAAATTAAGAGTTTCAAATGTATTGATTATAAATGACTGAGGAAGAGCAGACCATGATTGACTGTGTAGGTAGCATAGTGGGTCAATATGGCAAGATTTTAGCACATGCCTTTGATGCAGCATTTTTATTATTGTAGGTAAAGTCCACATGAAACTGGTGGCACTAAGCATGCATTCACTGTGCCAGTGAGGCTTTGTATGGCTTATTGCTGCAGAGGGACTATATACTATGACATGCTCCTTGGGGAAGGGTTGTAGCCACATTGACCAGGTGCTTAGCTTAGCATAGAGACAGCAAGTGCTGGTCTGGTCAACCTAAAGTGAGGTTTATTTACATATTGGGTACCAAACCTCCATTGTCACCAAGTACCAATATAAAAATAAACAAACCATGAGAGGCTTCATTAATATTTAATTTAACTTTTACAGTCCATGTAGGCCATTTGGAAAGCTTACACCAGTGTAGCTCTCAAATTCCCAGTCAAATGCAACCCTTTTAAGCACCATCTAGAGCCTCACCTCAAATCAAGACCACATGTACATTGTTAGAGGTGGGACTCTAGGCCAAGGTGAGGGGCTAGTCAGTTGTCCCTGCCTCCTCACCATCACAGTAAACTCCACATGGAAGCACTGAGCATGCTTTAACTGTGCCAGTGGGGCTTGATACAGATTTAGGATGCCAAGGATACAGATATGGATTGATGGTTATTGCAGGAAAGTTGGTACAGTATACACATTATACTTATATAGCGCCTTTCTAGACACCCAAGGACGCTTTACATCAACACACTCCATTTACACACACCGGTGAGAAGCGGCAGCCAATAGCGCACAGCGTACTCGCAACCGGAAGCGACCGTCCACCTGGAGGACTGCATCGAGCACTAGGGGGAATCACCCAGGACAGAGTGCCAACCATATCTGGGCATACATACATACACACATACATACATTCATTCATACACACCAGGGTAATTTTAGAGTATCCAATCCACCTGATGTTTTTGGACTGTGGGAGGAAACCGGAGACCCCGGAGGAAACCCACACAGACACGGGGAGAACATGGAAACTCCGCTCAGATGCGGACTCAAACCCAAGACCTCAGGGCTGAGAGGCGAATGTGCTAACCACTAAGCCACCGTGCCGCCCAGTATATACTATTGATATGAAAAAGCCCACTTGAAATTGATGGCACTGAGCATGCATTAACTGTGCCAGTAGTCACCAGGGAGGCTGATGGGAATCAAATATTTAGAGACAAAATAATAACTCTGTGAAGTGAGCTGGGAGGGAGTCTGGGATTGAGCCTTCTGGAGGTGTTGTGTGCATAATTTTGTGAAACACATGATTTTTGCCATCTTTCCCATCCATTATTTCATTTATAACGGTACTGATTTGCATTAAAAGAGCACTGAAAGGATGAGAGATCCTGTAAAAGTAGAGCCTTATGAGAGGCTGCTATCGATCCTCTGAAGGTCAATTTGGACATGAACTTCAGTCTCAGGAGAGCTCTCTCAGTCACCTTGACCATGAGCTAACACCAGGCTGCTGACCCCTGACCTCCTCACATAGCCTTCTGTCACCTTTCGTCTTGGCCTAATCTTGCATACAACCTCTGAAACTTCACCTTGAGCATGGACTAATGTTGCAGTTTGACCGCTGACACAGTCTTTGACCCCTGGATGTGTTTTCTAGAGGAATTAGGTGTGCGCTGAGGGGGGAACCAGCTGGACAGTGCAGTCATTGGCGAAGCACAGTCCAAATGAAAACTGACAACATTCCCCTTCCACTGCCTCCAGCTCCCTGCCTGCCCACTGGGCAGTTAGCAGTGTGGGTTAAAATGAGTCAATAATGTTTCACAAGGCCAGGATATCCCCCCAGAGTGCTGTGTGTTGTCTGAAGTGGTTTGACATTTATTAGAGAGAGAGAGAGCTGGGGAGAGGGAAGTGGGGAAGCTCTGGGAAATGAAGGGAAGAGAGAAAGAGGTAGACTGACAGCAGGAGTGCAACACCGATAGGCAAAGGAGCAAGCGAAGCAAATGGAGGGATAGGCAAAGTGGCAGGGAGAGAGAAAGAGAGAGTTTTTACTAAAAGCACTGTGGGTAGTTCACTGCTTTATTATATTGATCTTGTTGCCACACAGACAAACACACACTCACATACACACTGAGAGCAAATGCTCCGACCACACACAGCCTAAACCGCATATGTTCTAGTGGTGTTTTCAGACCATAACTGAGAACTGGTTCAGGCTCATTTTTGAGCTGATTGATTTTTTTTTTCATAATTACATTATTTTAAATTAATACAAATTGTGTACTGTATATTATATAATTTGTCTGATTATTTTTGTTGTTTTAAAATAGAACACTTAAAAGGAGCTAAACTGGTTCCCACTTCCAGACAGTTTGTTTGTTTCTATAAGGACAATTAAGTGCAACTGTTTTGCATGGTGGTTGCTTTGGTGTTGAGACATAGTTGTTATGGTATTCCAGGTGGTTGCTATGGTATTGATACACATTTGCTATGGTATCCTGGGTGGTTGCTATGGTATTGATACATAGTTGCTATGGTATCCCAGGTGGTTGCTGTGGTATCCCAAGTGGTTGCTAAGGTGTTGAGACACATTTGCTATGGCATCCTGGGTGGTTGCTATGATATTGATACATAGTTGCTATGGTATCCGAGGTAGTTGCTATGGTATCCCAGGTGGTTGCTATGATGTTGATACATAGTTGCTATGGTATCCCGGGTGGTTGCTATAGTATCCCAGGTGGATGTTATGGTATCCCAGGTGCTTGTTATAGTATCCCAAGTGGTTGCTAAGGTGTTAAGACATAGTTGCTATGGTATCCCAGGTGGTTGCTATGGTATTAATACATAGCTGCTATGACATCCCGAGTGATTGCTGTCGTATCCCAGGTGGTTACTATGGAATCCCTGGTGGTTGCTATGATGTTGATACATAATTGCTATGGTATCCTGGGTGGTTGCTATAGTATCCCAGGTGGATGTTATGGTATCCCAAGTGGTTGTTATGGTATCCCAAGTGGTTGCTAAGGTGTTGAGACATAGTTGCTATGGTATCCCAAGTGATTGCTATGGTATTAATACATAGCTGCTATGACATCCTGAGTGATTGCTATGATATCCCATGTGGGTGCTATGCTGTTGATACATGGCTGTCATGATATCCCAGGTAATTGCTATGGTATTCCAAGTGGTTGCTAAGGTGTTGAGACATAGTTGTTATGGTATCCCAGGTGGTTGCTATGATATCCCAAGTGGTTGCTAAGGTGTTGAGACATAGTTGCTATGGTATCCAAAGTGGTTGCTATGGTATTAATACATAGCTGCTATGGCATCACGGGTGGTTGCTATGGTATCCCAGGTGGTTGCTATTGTGTGGGTACATGACTGTTATGGTATCCCAGGTGATTGCTATGGTTCTCAAGTGGTTGCAAAGGTGTGGAGACATAGTTATAGTATCCCAGGTGGTTGCTATGGTATTGATACACAGTTGCTGTGGTATCCAGGGTGGTTGCTATGGTGTCGATACATAGCTGCTAAGCTATCACAGATTGTTGCTATAAAGTTGCTAATTGATTGCTAGCTGGTTGTTAGCTGGTTGCTATGGTGTTGATAGATGGGTGCTACAGTGTGAAAGTGTGACTGCTATGGTGTTTCAGGCAGTTGCCATGCTAAGTGGTTACTTGGGTGTCATTCCTTTATTTTGATACAAAGGCATATCAAAACATTATGCCCCCTCCTGGGTTGGCCCTGGAAGTCACAAATACCACTTGACAGGGTTTTCATGTATGAATAAGTGAGCACACCAGTCAGTTGTAATCACAGTGTAAAACCATCATCATGGACAAAGGACATGATGTGACTGATGTCAATGATAATAGGGTACCAGGTGAAGCATGGTGGAGGCAGCATCTCAGAAAACACTAACTTTGTCAGATGTTCTAGAGCCACTGCAGTGAAGGTGTATTGGGAATTTACTTCTCGTACATTGAGTGTCTCCCAACGGCATAACAGTGATGCCCCATGGGCATAATAAAGCATATAGTACTATAATATAATACTATAGTATAATGAGGAACAACAAAATTTCTTTCTTTAAAATATGCCTTTGAAACTTGACTAATTTGATCAGTGATGTTACAGCTTATATAATATTGATGCTATTCAACATCAGTAGCCTGTATGCCACTGTAATGGTTATGTGGGTCATTTAACCAACTATTGTGCATTTGCAAACTCCCTGTGCTTCTGTTCCTTATAAATGCACTAAAAATAACAGTGTTGAGACTAGAGCTATTTTAAAAAAAGGAGCGTTATATGAATTTACAGAGATCTGGAGTGTGTGATTATGTGAGCACATGTTGATGGTGATTGTCATGTAGCTGATGTAGTTTCTCCCACAGTTGCCGGCTGCTGGGCAAGCGTGGTGAGCTTGGCTTGGCAGCCGAGGCGAGAGCATTAGTGAGAGGAGCAGGGAGCAGGGGAGAAAGCAGCAGTGAAATATTTATAGAGGTTTGACTCGCTCCTCTCCCTCAGGAGCAGCACATGCATGCTGGAGATAGCTGCAGGCCATACAGAGCAGCAGGTCAGATTCTGAGGTTTACACATCATAGAGAAACACAACATGTCAATGAGGCAGTGAGGGAGGAGGCAGGAGTGAGGGAAGGGGGTGTAGGGAAGGTGCACTCCGAGGCACATTTGGGCTTTGGAGAGTTATAGATTTTTTTTCTTTCTTTCTTTCTTTGCTTTTTTTTTTTTTAACATTTTTTTCTTCTCGTTGTTGTTTTTGACAGATACCTTTCCTGTTTATTTTCTTCTCTTCAGATCAAAAAGTGTCTGTGTGATATTGAATCCGACAGCTACCTGTATCCACATCAGACTTCGTTTAGTCCTGTGGCTTTGACATCTCTCATGTGAAGCTTGAAACAGTTGTAGATTTTGTGCTCATGCAGCGGCAACAGGTTTTGGATTAGGCCTGACTGTGTGCACGTGGTCTTGGATCCAAACAGCTGGATTAACAGAGATGTACAGATACATCCTGAGGTCAGCATAGAAATGTGAAGACAAACCTGTCCAGAAATCAGCAACATGTCAACAGTAGTAAAAACACAAGAAGTATAAGTGCAATATAGTACAATATAACATTAATGAATTACAAGCGTAATATAGTACATGTTATTAAGAGGTTGCTATGATATTAACATCATAAAAGTCACTTGCAATACTATATCAACCACCTGCAAGACTAAAGCATCACCTAGCAACCCCTTTGCAACACCATAGTAACCACCTTGGAAACCATAAGAACTGCTTATCAACACTATAGCTGCCACTTAGCAACACCATAGCAACTACCTAGCAAACACTTAGCAACACCATACCAACCAGCTGCCAGCTAGCAACATCATAGAAACAACCTGAAATACCACAGCAACCGTGTAGCAACATCATGATAACCACATAGCAACACTATAGTCACCACTTATTAGTACCATAGCAAGCACTTTGCAACACCACAGCAAAGCCAGTCGCACCTTACTGACCACATAGTAACAGCCTAGCAGCTACCTGCAAGTGGAAACAACTTCATCTGTGCAAGTTTTGTGTGTTCTGAAGGAAACTCTCTAGTTTTACTTCATATTTGACCAAAATGACTTTCCCCATTTACTCAAAATTTACGCAAAAATACAAGACATGTTTGGTGTCCAAATTTTGCTTCTTTAGTTTATAAATGGAGCTGCAATTATTAATTACAGCATCTAACATCAAAGACTAATTGGTATAGAACCTTTTGTATAGAGTTCTAGAACACCTTTTGTTAAAATTGTAGGTTCTCATTAGCTTTGTTTTTGTGTTAAATACTCACCTTACTTTGGTGGTTTAGTATTTACTGTTGCTGATGATCTGAAATGCTTATCAGCTCAGAGACCCTCTTGTAAATAAAATCTTAAACTAATCCCATACCCATCCTGCCACTTTGTCTATCGGTGAACGTGGCCTCCAGTCAAGTCCAGACTTAATCAATAGGTCATCAGACAGAGAGGTGGAGGTCAAAGGTCAAAGCTGTCTGATCAGGAAAGGCTGGTCAGAGAGGAGGATTAGGCTGCTTTTTAGGGGGGGAGGAGGAGAAAAGATGGGGATCTGCTGATTCAGGAGCCCCTTCCGGCCGTCGATAGGCTTTATTTTAAACAGATGATTTATTCTGTCCTAAAGGGCATGGAAGGGAAGTATTGATTAGGAGGCCTCTGAGAAGCCGCCACCTGAGCCTGGAGAACGAATGGCTGGCGAAGGGAAAAAGGGTCAGATAAAATGGGAGCTCTTAGAGGATTTCATGTTTTATGAATTCCCTTTATTGGGGATTTTATGGCAAACAGTGTCAAGAGCTTGTGGGTTTTAATGCGAGGTAGGAGCTATTTGGTGGGATAAGGTTTAATCTTCGTGCTACAGCTACTCCTTTGGTATGTAGAACACCATCCAGACTTCTGCAGGCCCTGCCCAGTTAGCTCAGGTACTCTTTTTGAGTGGAGTTTCAAAGCCTCCAGTACAGCGGTGCACCGCCCTTTCCTTATCTGCTCTTGTTTTAGACACTGTTGTGATCACATTTATTAATCTCATGGCAATAGAACAAAGCCCTGCGTGTTCAAACAGCAATTACTCTCTCGTCTTTGGAGATACTGTCCAGGCATAATTGGATTTAAATGAACTCAAATCTTCCTTTGTTATGGCACATAACACGCAACGCTTTTTAATTAAGATCGCTGGGCTCGAGTAATGATACAGGCCCACGTCGAGAGCCGCAGCCTCTTTCATGTTCCATTCTTCAAACGGCGCGGAGAGACGGGGAGGCTGCATGGCTCGGACCAGCCCACTGTCTGCCTCGGCAGGGAAGGGTGTGGTTTAATTAAGATCCCACCTTATCTCCTCCATCTGCGCTTCCGCCCGGGAGATGAGATGCTGCGCGTTTGAGCTTCCATCATTGACGCCGGTGATGTTCACACACCACTATTTCTCACCTCGCTCTCGTCTCTCGCCTCACCTGGAGGGGCTGATGTAAACACAGGAGACTGCAATGCTGACACCCAGATTGGTTTGGACTTATTTAATGATGCTGAGAGATGTGCCGAGCCCAGGTGTTAATGCCGTTCTTTACAGCAGTACATTATGTGGCAGAAGTTAACAAAAAAGTACGTTTTCACTTCGAGGCTTGTGTTGTTTTGAGACTGTATATAATTCTTGCAAATGCACAAATCTGATTTATATACACCAACTACATTACTCTGTGTATGAGTCAAAAATGATTCACAGTCTGGCTGTGGAATACTTTTCAGTACACTTTGGCTGTATTCAGGAGGCCCAAATCTGATTTTTGGCCTGGCTTGAATGTATACAAATTGATTTTTGGTAAACAGCCAAAAACCACATGAAATTTTTTTTGAAGTGTTTGAGATCTGATTGCAATCAGATTTGTACAGAACCATCTCAGTCAGGATGCTCTCGCCGCTCAAATCAGATTTTGAAGTGCCTTTCACGTAATTATCAACATGACAAACAACGACAGAGTGACCCAGAGTGACGGAAGTTCTCAGATCTAGGAAGCAGGTTCCCAGGTCTTGAAAAACTCTCCAGCCCACTGTCTGACACAAAGCAGCCCTACACAAGGTTGTAACTAACCCAAAATCTAAAGAGTCTAATCACAGATGTTTAAGGAAGTTTTTTTTACTTTTTTAAAGATTTTAATCCTTTTTCATTCATTTTCTACATAACTGTAAACTTTTTAGTAATTAAAACATTACACTTTTCCTTCTACTCTGCTCTAATATTTATTTGCAGATCCACTGAATCTGAATCTTCTAATATTAGAAAGTCTGTCTAAGGCATCTCCAGCTCCAGCTATTTGTTTTTCTAATTTTTTGGTGGTCATGGTACATTTTTAAAGCAGTCCAAAAACTGCAAACTTGGCAACCCTGAAGCCACATCACCAGTGTGGTTGTAGTTACTGAGTCCTCCTTAATTACCACAACAGCCCAAACAGAAACAGTTTGTGAACAGTGTGAACAGTCATCTCAGCAGGTCTGATCTGAGAAACTAATCTGTCTGAGAAACTAATTAGTCTGCTGTCTGAAGCTTTGGTTTTCCCTCAAAAAAACAAACTTCTTGACTTTTGAACTTTTCCTTGGTTGGTTCCCATTACAAACTCTGTCGCCTCAGACTTGTAGTAATGACTCCATGTCTCATCATCAGTAATGATTCTTTTTAAACTTTCAGCTTTCTTATGGTATCCATATTTATGTCCAAACACTTCTGTAACCAATCACTGTGCGCTGCTCTTCTGTGCAGATCATAAGGAGTGTGGCCATTTTTGTTGCGCTGCAGTCATAAATGAACTAACATAAATAGTCAGAAATGAACAAAGAGGGTTTCAGGTTTCTGACTCCTCCCTTTAGGGTGGAGCTAAGAAAGGAAGAAAGTGATGATGGTTTAATATCAGGAAGTTGTATATTTTAAGAGTTTAAAACCTCTGAACAATTTCCTACTAGAATGTTCTAGTCAGCAGAGTCAGCTGTCAACAGGAGAGAGAGAGAGAGAGAGAGAGAGAGAGAGAGAGAGAGTAATATGCAGGCCCAGCAGATCAGAGTCAGGGGCTTTTGTATACTGCATAAATGAGGAGTGTGTTATTCTGCAGCGTCTGATTGATGATACCTTGTACTGTGCGGGCTGTGGACAGACTACACGCTGTAAAAGATGGAGAAAACAATAACCTATCAATCTTACAGTCTGCTCCTGATTTAAAACTCCAGCCATGAAACGCACCCAGCCGCAACTTAGACACTTCATCAAAAGCACCAGGTCATCATTGTGCCATTACCCATTTCCACACACTGCTTTTCCTTTAGTGCATCACTGTCAGCCCGACATCGCCGGGGCTCAGAAAGTCTCACACTACCTTCTGCTATCCATAACCTTCAGAGTGCGCTCTGAGCTAGATAAAAGTGAATCAAGTGATCCCGAAACAGCGCAATCATGAAACAAAGCCACTATCAGTCTTTCCGTGCTGTGTTAATAATGCTAGAGGAGCAGATCTCTGAGCTGCTGTTTATAAAGAGCAGACAGCACAAGAGCTATCACACTGGAGCCATATGTTTGCCAAGTGTATATACAATTGATCTGTGTTCAAGTGTTCCAGTTTGTGCTGGTGACACAGCCTCGGTTTGGTTGTGACTGCTTACTTTTACCACCATTGAGCTTCCAGTCCTTGCTGGGCAGATGCTGGGCATCTCCATAAAGCTTGTTAGCAGATGGAAGTATGAAGTGCTTTACAATCTGTTGACTTTAGACTAAACACAGTGGACCTACAGCAGCAGCTCAAACCATCACAGACTGCAGAAACTGCACAGAAAAATGTTTTTTTTTTTTTTATGCTTATAAGGGAGATGTCCTGTTATATGAAAAGAATGGACAGGGTGGAGGCAAAGTATTCTGTGATGTGAAGAAAAGTGGAGTTTCATTATGTATAACAGGACACCCCCGTTATTCTTCTTATAATCCAGTTAATACATTTACACATTTTACTGTAATTGTGTGCATTTATGTGTCTAATCATTACAACATCATCAGTTTTTGTTTTTGTTATAGTCTGTTCTAGCTACTCAATCGCAAAGCTACCTTGCTATAGTATTTAAGTTGACAATAATGCATATTCATTCATTCATTCATTATCACACCCGCTTAATCCTTATCAGGGTCGCGGTTAGTCCCCTACCCCCTCACTGGGCGCAGGGCAGGGCATTATATACGTAATAACAGTTGAATTTATGATATCGTTCCATCGAAACGCTAACTCATCGATCTTGTCTGATATTGTTTTTGTTTTTGACTACTAC
>BRDA01034166.1:0-35251 GCA_036984385.1 Crenuchus spilurus | reverse complement strand
ACTAACCAACCTTCTCAGAGTGAAAATACTGATCTGTGAACAGTTTTAGAGCCATTTTTATTCATTCTAAAATTTAAAATTATTTAATTCAAATAATTCTCAAAAAGCTCAAATGTTCTGTTTTAATGTTGATCAGTTTGTCTTATAACTCATGCGTCTGCTGGCCAATCAAGCAATAATATGATGGTCAGTAGTAGTGTTGGCATGGTGGGCATCTGCTGGGCATCTCCATAAAGCTCATCAGCAGATGGAAGCATGAAGTGCTCTAAAATCTCCTGGTAGGTGTTGACTTTGGACCAACAGCAGCAGCTCAAACCATCACAGACTGCAGAAACTGCACACTGGACTTCAAACAGCTTGGATTGTGTCTCTCAGACTCTAGGAGCTGATTTACAAATGAAATGTAAAAAGAGGACTTTGTACTGAGTAACAGTCCAGTTCTGGTTCTGCTTAGTCCAGGTAAGACACTTCTGATGTAATCTTAGCCATAATAAGTCATAATGATTAAGATTAAAACAAACAAAGGCTTGAAATATGTCACTTTATATGTAATTAATATAAAATCACTTAAATATGAGGTATTGTGTGAACACATTATTGTCATAGAATAGTGTCCCATAGTTCTGTGAAATGATGCTCTAATAGCAGTAAATGAACACCCAAGTTAGGCTTTCACATTTCTGCTGTGTCTGTCTGTCTGCAAATGTGTCTGTGTGTCTTTGCAGCTCATTGTGTAGGCACATGGGTGCATAGGGGAGGAGCTCTAGCCCTGGCATTTGTAATCCATCTATTGTGCTGGGCCTCTCTAGCGCTGGATCAATGCGCTGCACTCACGCTGGCCCACAGGTCTGTAACTGAGCCCCTATTCAGCCATCAACTCCCCCACACTCACTCACAGAACACCAGCACAGGCGCAAGGGGGAGGGTGGGGGGTTGGCTACAAAAGAGAGGGGCAATCCTGCTCCAGATCCCAGTCTATGTCTATGTGAAAGAGAATTCCTCTTGGACCCCTTCAACCCATTCTTTTATTGTTATTGTTGTCTGTGCTGTGTTACAGTGCTGCTGTTGTTTATAAATTCATGCATTTTTGCACATATTAGTACACATACCTTGTCCATTTTAGGTCCATGGACCATATAGGTGCACACTCTAGCCTCATTTTGTTCTGCTTCAGTAGTCAGGAGGTATCATTTGGATGGTGGATAATTCTCCGTGACACTGATGTGGTGGTGGTGTGTTGGTTGGTGTGCACATAGATGTTTTTAAAGACCTCAGTGTTAGTGGAAATAGTGCCCTGACCAGCCAACAGTGTCCTGTGAGTGCCAATGAATGAATGCTCTGGACCCGCACAGAGCTTTTGGATCATTGACACTGATGTGGTGGTGGTGTGTTAGTGTGTCAGAGCTGCTGATGTTTGTAAACACCTCAGTGTCACTGCTGGAGTGAAAATAGTGCAGTCAACAGCATCCAGGACTAGAGGACCAACACAATCTGTGCTGTACTACTGTGAACCTACAACATCTTCTGTGTCTGAGTCACTCTAACACACACCAACACACCACCACCACATCAGTGTCACTGAGAATGATCCTGTGGGGGTTCCTGAGCATTGGAGAACAGGAAGTATATAGAGAAACAGATGGACTACAGCTGAACTACAAAATGCTCAGTGGAGTTAAAATGGACAATGAGTGTATGTATACCTAATGAAGTGGCCAGTTAAGTGAACATGCATAAAAGAACTATAATAATAAATAACTTTTTCCTTTCTTCTAATGTTGTTTTTTTATGGCACTGTCATCACCGTCAATAGTCTTGTGTAATGATGGCAGATGTGAGGGATGGTTGTTGTGTTGTGGGCATCGCTCGTCTGTGTTGAGTGCAGGTGGCTTTCTAGCAACAGTTTTTCCTGAACTTCTCCTGAACCTCATGAGAGGAGTATTGTGGCTCAGCGCTGAGCGTTTTGTGAAGGAGATGATAAGAGGGAAAGTCTAATCCATGGGCAGAGAAAGGAAGGCTGTGGGGAGTGACTGGAGCAGCCAGTAGGGGGAGGTAAGACAAAAGGAAAACTTGAGCAGGAATACCCTCCTCAGAGTCTTATCTGCATTCACTTCCCTCAGTCTTATAAGCGCAGCATGTCTGATACTTCAGTAATCCTCTGAATTCAAGTGCACAGAGGAGTGTGTGGCTGTGGAGTTTTTGGTGTTGGCTCTGTGGGGGAGGGCTGGGGTATACACATGTGCTGGTTTTGCAGCCCAGGTCTATCTAGTTTTTACAATTTGTAGCTTGTGGTTAAGGAAACGGTTTTGTGACCAGAAGGTCACATGTTTGAGCCCCTGTACTGACAGGGCAAGGCACATAACCCCTAACTGCTACCCGGGTGCTTATAAAGCTGCCCATCACTTATTGGGGTGCTCATTGCTCCCTAGTGTGTGTGTGTGTGTGTGTGTGTGTGTGTGTGTGTGTTTCACTGCACAGATGTGTTAAATCTGGAAGTTCTTTTCCTCTGTGAGCACATTGGTCAGTGTGTCACTTTCATTTTAACTGATTCCAGGTCCTATGGTGGGCACAGATGGGATTTATTACATTATATACATTATATAAATAATCTGAGGTGTCACATAATGTTCACCCAATATAAATGGCAGCTTACAGATTACATACTTTTATCATTATTATTATTATTATTATTATTATTATTATTATTATTATTATTATTATTATTACAATTGATAAATTCTTATTAAATTACCTGGTTGAAGCACACATGTGACTTTACACCTGTGAAGTAGATCTGACAAATATTTATACATTTAAAGCTAATAAAATGTGTTTTATTTACATTTGAAGGATGTGAATCAATATAATGCCTCACTGGTGTTTTTAAATGCTGTAAAAAAGTTTACAATGATTTTATATGCATTTCTATTTATTATATTTATAACGGGAATGTTATCCCTTATTTACTACACACCTGCCAGCCAATCATAAATGAGTATATATTGTATAACATCACAACCTTGTGACTTTTATAGTTATTTTAACGACCTTTCAGATGCCCTGTTATATTGAATTAATGGACTTGATGGAGGAAACTCTACTCTGCTTCACCTTGTCCATTTGTCTTATATAAAAGTATATAACATGTATAACACCTTGGTAGCTCTTATCCCTTAGTACATGACTGCCAGCCAATCAGAAATGAGTTATTCTTTTCTATTTTCTCTATCAAAATCGTGTGACTTTGTGCAATGTTGAACATAAATGATTCTTTTAAATGTAACTTTCTAGCCAAATCTCCAAAATGTAATCCTAGACCTGTGGCTAATTCTGATGTCAGATTCTGTGATGGTGGGAGGAGTCTGATGCAGCGAAGTTCAAAAACAGACAAAGTTTTATTGACAAAATCTAACAAACACTGTGACTGTGAAACAAAAACAAACACTGGACTATGGCTATGAATACACAATGAAACAAAACATGACTGTGATGACATGCAAAACGCTACGACCTGAAGACAATGATGGACAACACTGTGAAACATGAGGAGACCTTTACAGCACACTTAATCAAGACATATAATGAGACAGCAGGGCTGTGCAATGACATGACTTAACAGGTGATGGAGACATGACATGGCAGATGGAGGATCTACACAAAGAGAGCACGTGGAGAGTGGATGGCACATGAGAAATGTAAACAAACAAGGCACATGAACAGAGTCGGGGCCAGGGATGAGGCATTTAGGGGAGGGTTACACTGAAATGATAGAAAATCAGTTTTAACTTTTGTTAACAATAAAAAACAGCTCTATGTAATCTGTATATCACAATAAAAGACCTTAGTTTTGATATAGTTTAATAACTCCAGCTATGCTTCATATCAATCTATATATCAAAATGCTACATAATTATAATTACTATTATTATTATTATTATTTAAATTAAAATACAATTATAATTATAAATAATTGAAATAAAATATGACATTAAAGTTCATTACAATGAATGACGTTTTCACATATAAAATATAAAATTTTAGTTAATATCACATATATTTTCTGGTTGTATGAGTGTGTGTGTGTGCATCCTTGTATTTCTCTCTAGTGGGGACTGAAAGTCCTCATGATGGTAGGAATGCATGTCAGATCTGTAAAAGTGGGGATCTTTGGTTGCTATGGTTAAGTTTAAGTTTAGGTTTATTTTTACTCAGTATTACACAAGTGAATCGAATGTCCTCACTAGTATAGCATTACCAAAGTGTGTATGAAGCAGGCTTATGCCATGTTGTGGGGACTTGTTTAAACACTGAGCTTGTGGGGACCTTTCTACAAAGCTGGTCCTGCAACATAAATCATGAAGTTTGAAGGTGAAGACATGTTTTGAGGTTAAGGTTTGGGTTTTAAGGTTGGAGTAAGTGTATGTAATGTCCCCACAATTCACAGAAACAAACGTGTGTGTGTGTGTGTCCTGTATGAATTTCCTCATGTCTTTTTCTACCTAATATTCAGAACTCTAATAGTCTCAGGTGTGATGCTCTGAACGAGGTTCACTGTAGGAGTGTCACATTAAGCTGTGCACACTGAACCATGTGATTGCACTTTCAGGAAATTGCTTACACGATGATTACGTGCACAGTCAGGTTAAAGGAGCTCACTTCAGTCACTAGCTGGTAAGGTGTTTGCTAGTTTGAACCCTCTTGCAGTCGATTGAAACAATAAAGAACATCAGTCATAGCTTTTGGATACAAACAAGGTTCTAGCTATTTTGAGAGGGCTGACATGCTTTTCTTTATAGAGTTACAGCTGGTACACAAAGTATTGTTTTTGTTGTCTCTACAGTCCACGAAAGGATTTCTACAAAGTACAAGGCTTTGCAGCATTGCTGTGCATTCAGCCACAAGAGCATCAGGATTTTGGATGATCACCACCACTGTCCCTAACTCATCTTAAAAGTATTAGATTGAGCAGAGATCACAGCTACACAATGCTAGGAGTCTTTATGCCCCTCTAGCCCAAGCCTGGCATTAGACATGATGCCAAGTGATCCTAATCTATTGACATTACTTCTCTACAGAGACTAGACAAGCTGTGCAATCTGTGTCAATTTACAGTAGTTGCATGTATTCATTAGAAGGTGTCTCTACAATAGGGGCAGGAAGGGCATGGCCCCACCAGATGTTGTAGAGCAGTGTGTGACATAATCAATAATTTTGTTTAAAATGATTTTATTTGAATATTATTTTCTAACATTGTTGTATGTTTGACTTATGAAAATGTCAATATTCCCCAAAACATTAAAAGTATTCCTGTACGTGTTGTGTAAGGTCAGTCTTCATTTAGTTAGTGTGTATGGGACCGTCCCGTCAGCATCCGTTTAAGCAAATGAGCAGTAGAAAACACTGTGCATGTGCAACATGCTTTCAAGTAATGAGCTGTGGGGCGTGATTATACTGGCAACATGCTGGGAGCAGCCAATAAAAAATAAAAGATTTGCATACATGAGCTTATGTGAATATTGTTTATGGTATCAGTGATCCTACGCAGCTTGCCTCTCAAAAACATCACAGTAACTGTTAGCCATTACTAGCGAGACAAAATATTGAATCATGTGGACAATTTAATCAAAGTTACTAGTTAGATAACACACAGGCATCTTACCTCAGTAAAATATTTATTTCCTTTTTTCATTACTGGAATGAATTCTATTTAAGTTCCTTTGGTCACCAAAGTAAAGGCAATGAAATACCACCACTAAGTAAGTCTCCTGACAGGGGATGCATCTCATGGTAGGGGTGCTGAATTTGTCACAACACCGAATTATGCTTTTAGGTGTAATTTCACTGATGAGTGGGATGCTGCCCACAGAATTGATTGTGCCCCACCTGAGTTTCTATTCTAGAGATGCCACTGGTGTCCACAAAGCTTTGCACATCTGTAAGCCATCTATTGTTACTGTACAATCTCAGCCCCACACATCAGACGTCAAGGGATGTATACAGGACCACTATTGACTAAGTACTCCTGCACTTTTGTCTTCAATCTCACTAGTATACCACTTACTTATACATATACTCATACATATACATGTACTCCTATACAACAAATGGGTCAAATAATCAAAAATGGCAAAATGTGAAGATTTTAATGATTTTATCAACAATAATTGGTCAGAAAATGAGAGTTTGTTGTGTAAAACATTTATTAGTTTGAATTTTATACCAAAAGGTTTCATGATTGTATCTTTGTGTACATCCTACATTTTGGATTTTCTTTTTAAATGAAGTAAATTAGTTTATGATTATTACTATCAGCCGATATTCTAATAATTTATATCTTTTCTGTATCAGTATGAGTAAAATTATTGCATCTGTAACTGTGCACAGCGTCAAACTTTTTAACTGCATGAACTATTACTGTGTAGTGAGGCAGTGACTCTAAGAGAGCTTTATTTCCTTTCCTGCAGCCTCTGCTCTGTTTGTGTCTGTAGCAGCACTTGTTACCGGTGTCAGAAGGATGGATTTGATGAGATGCCATCTGTTTCTAGAACCTCTCCCACTCTGCTTACTTTGTTGTTGTGAGTCTAATTAAAATCTTACAAAAATAATCTCTGTGTTGCTCAAAATTTCAACTTAAAAATGAGATCCTGGTGAAAATGTTTTCTGTCCTTATAATTTAATTCAAAAAGTGTCAGATATGTTCTTTACACATAAAGTAACATGGGGGTCCCCAGATAGCAACATTTTTCTGGCCCACATCTGGGCCTTACTTGCCGCATGGATTGACTGCACTTGTGCGAACTGCTCCCGGTTGCAAGATGGGG
Organism: Crenuchus spilurus; assembly: GCA_036984385.1. Lineage (NCBI taxonomy): Eukaryota > Metazoa > Chordata > Actinopteri > Characiformes > Crenuchidae > Crenuchus > Crenuchus spilurus. The sequence goes on along the minus strand of BRDA01034166.1, from coordinate 28,430 downwards.
GCAACATATAAGCCAGATTAGGGCCACATATCAGCCAAATGTAGGTAACATTGCCATATCTCTGCCAGAAACTGACCACATCTGTTATGGTACATGTGGGCCAAATGTGTATTTTCAATGTAAGGACCACATTTGACTCACATGCAGTTTGCCATGCTGACAGTGGGCCAGCAGTGCCATTTCTCAGCCAGAAGTGGCCCACATTCATATGCTTTCTGGGTCCTGTTATACAGTGCCTGTATTCACCCCTCCTGGCTTTTTATATGTTTTGTTACATTACAAAACCTATTCAAATGTTTTTTATCTGAATTGTATGTGATAACAGAGTTAATAGTTATTGGTGGGTGACCTTTCACAACATTTTCTCAACTGTTTGGTGTACATTTTCAGCACATCAATCATTTTCACACAGACTAAAGCATCCATCCATCCATTATCCCACCTAATCAGGGTCGCAGTTAGTCCTCTAGCCCCTCACTGAGCGCAGAGCAGTACATTACCCCAACTAAGCCCATGATAGGGCACCAATCCATTGCTGTGCACACACACACACACACACACACAATTTAAACAACCCAATTCACCTGACCTCCATGTTTTTGGACTGTGGGAGGAAACCGGAGACCCCAGAGGAAACCCACACAAACCCATGGGAAAACATAGAAACTTCGCTCAGATGGGGACTCGAACCCAAAACCTCAGCACTGAGAGGCGAACGTGCTAACCACTAAACCAATGAGCCGCACTCAACTAAAGTATCTTTAACCCAAACTTCATCACCAGATCTTCATTAGTATTAAAGTTATTCTGGATTGTTTGGGTAAAGTAACAAACAGAACACCCTGTATTTCATGTTGAGTTTGAGTAAATTACGATTTGAACAGTATAAATAACTCTGGAGGAAGACTAGAGAGTGTCTGAAGTCCACTGTGCAGCTCCCACAGTCTGGTTTGAGATGCTGGTGTTGGTCCACTGTGTTTAATCAAGTCGTAAGCCAGCACTGCCAACTACCAAGAGATTGCAGAGCACTTCATGCATCCATCTAATGACCATAGTGCCAGAACTACTACTATTGCTGCTTGATAAGTCATACTGATCAACACTAAAACATAAAAGACTTGAGATGTAATGAACATAAAATGACAGTTTACTGCAAATTTTGAACTTTTTAATCATGTTTTTGATGTTCAACTGTAAGTCTATGTGTTCTGTGTAGACCACCTTTATGACATCTTGGATTGCTAATGGTAGTGCTTTTTAGATCAGAGATATTTTGATAAAGGAAAACCGAGCTCCTCTGTGGAATTCTCCAACTTTGAGGCCAATTATTGCATCTCTGAACTCCACTTTTGTCAGGCAGAACTTTGGAGATTGTGAGGGCTCATCAACATGGAAATAAACACTGGAGGATGCATTTAAGGCCAGCTTAAACAGAGGAACAGGCGTCTGATGTGGTGTGTGTGTGAGAGAAAGAGCCCGATGGATAGGCTGCATGTTTGATGTTCAGCGCTGACCCATTTCCCTCGTATAAAACCCCTGTTGAGCCGAGCTGCTCTTTTACCAGGTAATTAAAACCTCTCTCCCCGACCTTCACAAACACAACGCCTGCATGAAAGTCATGGTCAGCAGCCTTTGTATTGTGTATTAGAGAAAACAACAACAACTACAAAAGTAACCTTCCTCTCAGCGGCGGACGTGGGAGGTCTTTGATTGTGAATATCAAAGAGCTGCTCTCCCTGTGTGCTCGTGGTGAGCCTCCCAAGGTCGGCCTGCCAACCCTACACGCATCACCACGGACCGGAAAAGATCCACAACTTTTTTTGGGTTAAGTATGAGAGGGGAACTTATTTTAGCTTTAGTGCAGGAACCGTCACTGATTCACAATTTTTAAAAAATGCCAGCAGGAGGAATAAAGCAGAGATTCTGGATTATATTGTATAGATTTCCCTCTGAAATAATAATGTTCAGTTAATGCACAGTAGTGTTAAGATCATTCTCAGTGACACTAATGTGGTGGTGGTGGAGATTTCACTCACTGTCCTCTATTAGACACACCTACCTTGTTTGTTCACCTTGTAGATGTAAAGTAAGAGACAGTAACTTAGCACAGTTTGTGTTGGTCTTCTAGTCCTTCGTTGGCATTGACACTGAGGTGTTTAATCTGACAGACACAGCATGCACTAACACACCACCACCACATCAATGTCACATCAGCTTTGTGGTGGTCCTGTGAGGGTCCTGACCATAGAAGACCAGGGTGAACAAAGTATACAGAGATACAGATGGACTAGAGTTAACTATGATCCACTGTAACACACACTAACACACCACCACCATGTCAGTGTCACTGTGAATGATCCACCAGCTCTGTGCTGGTCTTGTGGGAGTCCTGACCATCAAAGACCTGATGAACAAAGTGTTATAAATGGAGTCTGGTAGTAATATGAGATGAGTTTTCGGTTTTTCCTGTAAAGTGAGTTTGTGAGAATTCTGCAGAAGAGGCTGAATCGCTTTTGTATTGTTTCTCAGTCACATGTTCTTTGGTTGCTGCGGCTCTTCATTCGTGTGCAGAGGAATGGAGCAATTGTGGCCCGTTGTCCCAGCGAGACTGGTCCAAAGAGGCTTTAACGTCCTCCTCTGCTCCTCTCTGGGGTAAACGTGATGGCTGCCTAGCCGGGCAATCATGCGCCATGTGCCGAGAGAGGGAACACAATGGAGAAATAAAAGGCCTTTTGTGAAGGAAGAGATGATGGAGGGAGAGATAAACGCGAGGGCCCGCAGAGGCCCGCCTCAGACGGAGGAGAAAAAGTGATGACATTTACAGTGCAGGGGGAATGAATAGAGAGAGAGCACTTCCATACACTAGAGAGGAGCACAGCCTTTCTTTTGGGTTACAGTGCATGTTTTTGGACAGAACTGGACTGAAGCGGTGCAGAATTTTTGAAAAATATGATGTTCTTAATGCTTAAAGAATTAATCAGAGCATGATTATTATTGGTGTAACAGAACCAGAGTGCTGCAGTCATGGACCGGGCTGTTCTTGGGCTCTGTGAGTGCAGTAGTGGTGCTAGTTCGGATGGGGGCCACTGGAGAAAGGAGTAAAAGAGCAGGGTCCTCTCCTGAGGGAGGACGGATGGAGAAGAGAAAGACAAAAAGACTGGAGAAGGCCCTTTTCCCACATCTCCCCTGAGGGTTTCATGTAGAGTTTGAACAGTAAGAGAGATGCTGATAGAGGAAAGAGAGACGGCTCAGAACTCTCAGAACCTCGTCTGTCTGCCCTGTTAGTGAGCAGTCATATAACACCGTTAGCCTTAACCTAAATAAACCCAAATCCTACATGCACTTCATCACTGACAGAACAGAACTTTGGATCTAGAGTGGTACGTTTATATGAGAAAGAGAAAAAAAGTAATATATCAATATATGTATTATAATATATACAGTTGTGCCTGAAAGTTTGTGAACCCTTTAGAATGTTCTATATTTCTGCATAAATATGTCCTAAAACATTATCAGATTCTCACACAGGTCCTAAAAGTAGATAAAGAGAACTGAATTAAACAAATGAGACACAAATATTATACTTGTTCATTTATTTATTGAGGAAAGTGATCCAATATGACATATTTGTGAGAGACAAAAGTATGTGAATCTCTAGGATTAGCAGTTAATTTGAAGGTGAAATTAGAGTCGGGTGTTTTCAATCAATGGGATGACAATCAGGTGTGAGTGGGCACCCCGTTTTATTTAAAGAACAAGGATCTATCAAAGTCTGCTCTTCACAACACATGTTTGTAGAAGTGTGTCATGGCACAAACAAAGGAGATTTCTGAGGATCTGATTTGATCCTGATCTGAGGTTCTGATTTGATGCTCATCAGGCTGGAAAAGGTTACAAAACCATCTTTAAAGAGTTTGAACTCCACCAATCCACAATCAGACAGATTGAACAGAACAGAACTGAAATCCTCTCTCACATTGGCTAATGTTCATATTCCTGAGTCCACCATCAGGAGAACACTGAACAACAATAGTGTGCATGGCAGGGTTGTAAGGAGAAAGTCACTGCTCTCCAAAAAAAAACTGCTCGTCTGCAGTTTGCTAAAAATCACATGGACAAGCCAGAAGGCTACTGGAAGAATTTTCTGTGGATGGATGAGACCAAAATAGAACTTTTTATTTTAAATGAAAAATGTTATGTTTGGAGACATGAAAACACTGATTTCCTGCATAAGAACCTTATCCCATTTGTGAAACGTGGTGGTTGTGTCATGGTTTGAGCCTGTTTTGCTGCATCTGGCCAAGCAAATGAACTCATTTAGCAACACAACTCAAACATGTTGGGACGGGACCACATCTAACATTGTGTAGCTTCTCCTTTTTACAGTCTGTAAACATCTGGGAAGTGAGGAGACCAGTGGCTGGAGTTTTGGGAGAGGAACGTTGTCCTATTCTTGTCTGATTTAGCTGCTCAACAGTCCTGTGTCTTTACCTAATTTTATAATGGCGTGAATACACTTTTGCACATTCTTTACCTGTGTATTGACAATACGTATATTTGCAGGTGCCAAAACACCATATCACTAAAATAAAAAATATAAATACAGTAGATAGTACAAATAATCATTGATTCATCACCTGAATATGTTTAAGTAATCACCAGGACACTTGATTTATTAATTAACCAAACCAGTAGTTGGATGAAAATGTCAGATAATAATTCTCACTTATTTATGTGAGGGATGACAGCTGCCAAGTTATCTTATGAATTGATGTGTTTACACTTAAAACATCAATAAAACACCAGGACAACACTAATGTGTGTTAGACTTTGGGGTTCATAATGGTGTGTTAACAGGATGTTTTTTCTCTTTTATTGTCCAGGAAGGTGCTGTTTGTGTACGATAATTGGTTCAGTGTGTGTTTGAATTGAGTGATTAAGGGAATTGTTTCAACAAAGCCTTCTCTCTGACCTTTCTACTCTTATTGCCTTTGTCATTTTTTAATTAGGGGTCAAAAAAGACCTTGAAACCAATCACATCAATAGGTCTAATTAGGAGAGAGATTTTTAATTGTATGTCAATGTCAAAGAAACATTTGTAATTAATTATTATAGCTGAGGATGCTGGTTTAATGTGTATGTATACCTGTGTCTGTGTGAATGTGTTCATATTATACATATATAAGGTGGTTGATAAGCTTCATTTGGATGGTCTAACTTGAACTAAACTATCTATTAAATCTAATGTAATGTTAAACTAACAATCACGCAAACACAGAGGTTATGAGGGGGTCATTTAGTGGAGATGGAGACCTTATATATCAACATTTCACTATTATAATAGTTTTTTTTATCTCATTTTAATTCACAAAAAAACCTTTTAATTTGATTTGAGATTTTAGAGCACTTCATGCTTCCATCTGCTGATAAGCCTTATGGAGATTATTTGGCTGCCCACAGTGCCAACTACTACTACTGACCATCACATTTTCTACTTACATCGCAAGGTTACATCGTGCAGATTCATCCTCTTCAACATTCAACAGATCCGACCCTTTCTAACTCAGGATGCCACACAGGCTTGTCCAGTTTCTCATCATCTCAAGACTTGACTACTGCAGCTTAATCCTGGCTGGTCTTCAGTCAGCCCAAGTTCTCTCACATCACTCCCCTGCTGCGTTCACGTCACTGGCTTCCTGTAGCTGCTTGCATCAGATTCAATACCCTGATGCTCACCTGCAAAAGCAAGAAATGGACCAGCACCTCCCTACCTAATGGCAGTCAATGGTCAAGTCTCGAGTCACACCTCCAACCCTTTAAACTTCCAGTACAGCTTGGCTTGACTCGCCATCCTTCAAGACTCGTGGAAGACTAGCATCAAGACTCTTCTTTGTACTAGCACCCAGGTGGTGGAACAAACTCCCACTGGCTGTTCTAACAGCAGAGTCCCTCACAGTCTTCACACACAGACTGAAGAGCATCTCTTTGTGGAGCACTTAAGCAGCACTAGTTTAAACACTTATTGTGATGCTGTAAAGCTCTTATATTGTCTATAATTGTGTATCTTTCCTTCTTTCTAGGTAGTAGTGATGGTTTAGTTCTAACAGTGTCTGAACTGAAGAGTATTTTGGAATCTATCTTCTCTGTACTAGCTGAGATCATTCTCTAAAACAAAATACTGTTGTATGTCGATAAGCATAAGCGTGTCTGCTAAATGCAGTAAATGTAAATCTTACTGTGACTAATTGGCCAACTCTTGAGTTCTAAAGCTATAAAATACTAAGTCGCTTTAGGTAAGACCATCTACTAAATGCTGTAAAAGTTAAAAGACCTGAGCACGAGTAAAAGTCTTATTTATAGTAAAAGGCTTGTCATGAGTACATACGGTTCACATATTTTTACATCCAAAATAGTACAAAATCAAGAAAAAGTGAAAGAATTTCCAGGGAACATAAATATGTCAGTAATGCAGGTGCATCCATTCTTTTCTCCACAGTACCTTTTAATTACACTCGCTCTGCTTCATGGGAGGTACACGATAATGACTCTACTAACTATGTCTCTCTTTTTTTACACCACTAATTTCTACTGTCAGTGTTTCAGGGGGATGGATGAAAATCTAAAGTATAACAGAAATAAACAGACAGAATGTCAGAGGCAGAAAAAAACAGGCAGTATTTGAACACCTCAGTAGGCTTTGAAGTGTTGGACTTCTCAACTCAGCTGTGTGTGTGTGTGTGTGTGTGTGTGTGTGTGTGTGTGTGTGTGTGTGTGTGGCGCTGAATATTCCCTCTGACAGCTGATGAGGAGCTGACTGCTAATTGTCACGTCCCTCTTGTTCTTTGAAGTGTAAAAAGAGAAGATATCCTATTATACGTTAGCTTTACTGAACTGTATGTGGATTTTTTAAGTCTGAGTAGTTTCACTGAAAATGCTTTTTTATTTTATGTCTTTTTTAAAGGACTGCAGCAGCACTTTTTTGGTTTTATTATAAAAGACCTGCGCCAGGCTGTGTTTTATGTCCATGAACATGTGAAGATGTGACACTGCTGCGGGTTTGGAGGCAGTTAATGTAACACAAGTTCTTGTTGGGGGAACTCAAAAGGTGCTGCGAGTGAAGTGACGTCTCAGATTAGATTTTTTTGGGTGTTTTTCTTTGTAAAGCCTTTCTAAGGTTTGTATAAACTCAGAGGAGATGGTGGTCAGTGCAAGAAGAAGACATTTGGATTTAAGGAAATATGAAAGTTATTATTTATTAGACTGAGTGTAGATATTCTTTTTAACGGGATACTTTTTCTGCGTCTCGCTACATGAACAGGCACTTGTGAACTAAAAACATGCATTTCTTGAAAGAAATGTAGTGTGATTACACAACTTATGCAGTTCACAAGCAGTTGCTATGTGGTTGCTATAGTATACCTGTTAGTTGCTGAGATGTTGCTATGATGTTACTGGTTGAAGTGGTTGTTAAATGGCTGCTATGATATTCAGATACCAGGTTGTTTAATGTATCCCAGATTGTTGTTTGGGTTTTATTAAGCAGTTGCAAGGGTAGAGCATGTGTTTCCTATGTTGATGCTAGGTAGTTACAAGCGTATTCCAGGAGGTTGCTGTGGTGTTTCTAGATGGTTGCTATGGTATCTCAGGAGATTGTGTTGCTATGCAGTTACGAGGGTATTCCAGGTGGTGGTTGTTATGGCATACCAAGTGGTTGCTGGGGTGTTGCTAGGCAGTTGCAAGGGTATTCCAGGTAGCTGCTAAAATGTTGCTAGGCAGTTGAAATTGTATCCCAGGTTCTTACTAGGGTGTTCCTAGGCTCCTGCCATGGTATTTCTGTTTCTATAGTATCCCAGGTGGTTGCAGAGTGGTTGCTATTTCATTAGTTTAGAACTGAAGCTGAAAGGGTACAAACACTAGAACTCAATAGTCACCTAAATACTCCAGTGTTTTCCATCAAACTACTTAAAAATATTTCTGATGTTACTGAAGGTGTCGCAGAATAATGAAAGTGGTTTTGAACACAGTGTGAATTCATGTGAGCTTTAAATAAGAAGAAACTTGTGTAGTTGAATGCTGTGTTGGCCATCTTTGAGCAGGAATTGCTGCACTACAGTGTCTCTAGTGGTTAGTTTTTATTCACTTTTATAGGTCATAGTAAGTCATACTTTGTCCTAAACCACATCACTAGTCTTCAATAACATCTGGATGAGCTGTGAAAGAAGTTTAGGTGATGTTATCATAGAAATGACTAATTTAGGTGCCTAAGGTTTGTCAGCATTGTTAGCCATGCTACTGTATTTCTAATCTAAAGAAGCTAGCAAATATTGTAAAGCCTGAACCATCAAATGATTGCCTGAAGATTCATGATTCTTTGAAACTGACATTGATAATGATAAAGTCTGTATTTCAATCCTGTGCTGAGACAGTTACAATGAAATTTCTTGCTGTATGTGAAACCAAAATAAAGTTATCTAAGTTTACCTTTTGTATCATATTTGATACATCCAGAATTTATTACACACCGCATGTTAAACAAACAAAAACATATAGAACACACAACTTTATAAGAGTTATAGTCATATAAGTCATTTCAAACTTAGAAAAGCACATATCCACTAGTAAATGCAGTGCATTGATCATTATTATTATTATTATTATTATTATTATTATTATTATTATTATTTATATAATAGTACATTATAATAGTACAGTGATTTGTGACTTGATTTTTACACTGATGATTTTTTAATCTCAACTCTGTATCAAATATGATACACTTGTATTTATAGGATGAATCTGGACTCCTTGGTTGAGTATATTTGTAATATGTAAATATGATTTATGGGTGAAAAATTAACAAAAATGGCAAAGACACAAGATGTTCTGAGTGCTGAGAATTTTGTAAAGCTTAAAGAATGTTTCTAGATTCTGCATAAATCAGAATTTTCTAGAACTGTACACTTACACCAAGAACAGGGTAGTAAAGGTGAAGCCAAAAGCAGCTTTCTTCAGCTTTTGTAGGCTTTAATCAGTTAAGCGATCAGCGGTGGTACCTCTGTTATGATTAAAGCTGATTGGCAGAACTACGAAATCTATAACTTGGTGCATTAGGTGATGCCCATGCAGCAGCCTGGACATTTGATTACACCAACATACCGCAAGTCTTACATTGTTAGAACAGCACAATTAACATATTACTTTCTCAGAAGAGGCCAAAACTTGTAGGGGAGCTTTGGAAGCATCGGTGATGACAAAAATAAATCCTGGGCTTTGGCTCATGGGTGGATGGATGATGATGGATTGTAGTGAGGAGGGCTCCAGTGCTCCAGTCTGATTGACATGTCTGACATATGGAATAGTTCTGGTATTCTCCAGAGAGAGAGAGAGAGAGAGAGAGAGAGAGGGAAGAGGACTGGAAAGTGTACCTCACTGCCTGGCAGCTAGAGAGGAGGAGGAGGAGGAGTGAGGGAGGGAGGTTTCTTACTGCAATCTGTATTTGTGATCAAAGGGGCTCTAGAGCTCTCTCACACTGTCTCTCACTCTTTTTTTCCCTCCGCCTCACTTTCTCAAGCTTCACTTTCGCTGCACTTAGAAATTTGTGTGTACTCAACCTCTCTCTCTCTCTCTCTCTCTCTCTCTCTCTCTCTCTCTCTCTCTCTCTCTCTCTCTCTCTCTCTCTCTAAATTTAGCACCAGAGGCAATTAGTGCTGAAGTGCTCAGAGCAGGCACTGTAGCTGCTGACAGGGAGAGCTTCCACAATTACAACAAACTACAACACTGTGTGTGTGTGTGTGTGTGTGTGTGTGCGTGTGTGTGTGTGTGTGTGTGTGTGTGTTTGCCTGTGCACTCCGTTCGCCAGTTTAAGCTCAGGTCACTGAGAAGCAGCCTTTGGCATTAATTGTTTTTGTGAACATCTGAACCACAGGACTCGTCACGCTGCATTTGTTAAAAAGTCAACTTTTTAATTTGACCAATCACTGCTCACTGGTCACCACTTCTAATGCCACAGCTTGTCTAGTCCCTGTAGAGAAGTATTGCCAACAGAATAGGGCTAAACATGAACCTGTTGGCACCATGTCTAATGCCAGGTGTGGGCTAGAGGGGTATAAATCCCCTCAGCATTGAGCTGTCTTTTCTGCTCCATCCATCACTTTTGGGATGTGTTGGGGATGAGGTGATCAACATCATGACTTCACTTGTAGCTGAATGCAAACAAAGTTTAACAACCATGATGCAAAATCTAATAAGAACTCTCAATTTCAGGCCAAGTGGTTTAAACACATCAATCAAGCTGGTCAGTTGGCACTGTGGGCAGCTGCTGGGCATCTCCATAAAGCTTGTCAGCAGATGGAAGCATGAAGTGCTCTAAAATCTCCTGGTAGGTGTTGACTTTGGACCAACAGCAGCAGCTCAAACCATCACAGACTGCAGAAACTCCACACTGGACTTCAGACACCTCAGAGAGCTGATTTACAAATGAGATACACAACATTTATACTGTTTGAATAGTAATTTACTCAAACTCACTTATGTCATTTTAACATGTAATCAATATAATATATATTGCAGCTTTTTCTACATTTTTCTACACTGCACCTTTCATCTATAAGCCACACGCCATTGTGGAGCATCTCAACACACTGACTGGAGAGCACTAATAATTCTGCTCCACCACAAGACCACACACACCCTGCTGTTCTTTGCTCCCAGTGATAATGAAGTCATTTGCATTTTCAGGAACTACGAGGCACATATGGTCTGGCAGAATTCGAACCTGAATCGCTGGGTTTACCTCAGACTAGCGCTTCTCCCAAGAGCATCAATTGAGGCTTCAGTTTCTGTGTTTTTGATAGCACAACACTTCTGGAATATTTTAACCCAGAGAAACATAGACACATCACTGTGTTTCTGTCCACAATATACACCATATGATTATTTATACACGCAGTTCTATAAAATAATTAATTACACAGTGCATTTTACATTTACTTTTTATCTGTTTTGAAGTCAAGTACAAAAATGTCAAAGTAATCTAATCATAATAAAATCTCCCATTCTATTTATGCTGTTCTGACAAAAGTATTGGGACACCTGCTCAAGGGTATTTAAAAGAGTTTATCTTTTATTTTTATTGAACTAAAAGGCTTTGCAGGATTGCTGTAAGGATCAAATTGCATTCAGCCACAAGATCACTACCTCCCAACTTATCATCAGCTCATCCCAAAAAGTATCAGATGAAGCTGTCTGAAGTCCAGTGTGCAGTTTCTGCAGTCTGTGATGGTTTGAGCTGCTGCTGTTGGTCCAACGTCAACACCTCCCAGGAGTTTTTAGAGCACTTCATGCTTCCATCTGCTGACAAGCTTTATGGAGATGCCCAGCAGCTGCCCACAGTGCCAACTGACCAGCTTGATTGATGTGTTTAAACCACTTGGCCTGAAATTGAGAGTTCTTATTAGATTTTGCATCATGGTTGTTAAACTTTGTTTGCATTCAGCTACAAGTGAAGTCATGATGTTGATCACCTCATCCCCAACACATCCCAAAAGTGATGGATGGAGCAGAAAAGACAGCTCAATGCTGAGGGGATTTATACCCCTCTACCCCACACCTGGCATTAGACATGGTGCCAACAGGTTCATGTATAGCCCTATTCTGTTGGCAATACTTCTCTACAGGGACTAGACAAGCTGTGGCATTAGAAGTGGTGACCAGTGAGCAGTGATTGGTCAAATTAAAAAGTTGACTTTTTAACAAATGCAGCATGTTTAGTCCAAAGTCAACACCTACCAGATGATTTTAGAGCACTTCATGCTTCCATCTGCTCACAAGCTTTATGGAGATGCCCAGCAGCTGCCCACAGTGCCAACTCTACTACTGACCATCATATTACTTTGATGTATTGTGAGTTATAAACCATAATGATCAACATTGGCTATCTACTACATTTTGCATCATGGTTGTGAAGATTTGATTGCATTCAGCCACATCTCATCTACCAACTCATCCTAAAAGTCCTGGATGAAGCAGAAAACACAGCTCTGTGCTGGGGAGCTTTTTGTTGCTCTAGCCCATGCCTGACATGGTGCCAGAGAGTCCTATTTTATTGGCAGTACTTCTCTACAGGGACTAGACAAGCTGTGCATGTGCTTAAGGTAAATGAATGCATTCATTTGAAGGAGTGTCCACAAACTTTTGGACACATAGTGTGCAAACACATGGAATTGTAGGTTGGTTTAATAGCATATAGCCTATGGGTTATATTCTCAATATTTCAGCATCATTTAGCTGTGCAGAGACTACAGTCCTTACAGAGACAGGTGCATTTCAGTGTTCCCATCAGCACTTTTCTCATCTTTTCAGCATTTTTCAACAGATACTGAGAATAATGAAAAGCAGGGACATGTACTCTGATGAGTAGCTTAAATGGAAGTCTAATTGAATCCCTCTCAGAGCGAGAGCTGGAAGGACATTTTTGCCGGACCCGTTTGTTCTGGTGCTGGGATAATGGAGAGTGAAGGGGACGAGTGGTGATTTGAGGGAGCCGGATGGCAGGAGAGGAACCCATTTCTCCAGAGAGTTACTGGCCTGTCCAGCCTCATTAGCCGCTAACTAACTTTTCTCTCTCCGGTTTGTACCGGCAGAGGCGGCTCGTCTGCAGACTGTTTTGTTCTGGAGAATATTAAAGATGGCAGCGCAGTTTTTCACCTGTGCGGGTTAGTCATTATTTTACAATGAAATCCCCCGCGGACCACAGATTTCGTTCCTATCATGAGTATTTGACTGAAGACGGCTTTTGAATTTATTTTATAATTTATTTATTTTGCAGCATTAAAGGCAAATGAAATGGGGCAGTTAGAGACGAGACCCTGATTATAAAAACAACTGAGCCACTATTTGGATGTTCAGGTCAGGTATTTGCTGAACATAATATATTAAATTTTTATTACGTCTCAACCTCTGGTACAAGGCCACAGAGGAGCCAGAATCTGTCCATCTGTGCATCACAAAGCAAATAAATTATTATCTGATTATTATTATTATTATTACTATTATTATTATACATTTTCTTATTATTATTATTGTTTTTCTGATGGACTTTTGTTGCGTTCTGCAGTTTTCGGGATATTGACACCATTCCAACTCCAAATTCTTCTTGTTGATCAGATGCCCTGTTTCTGTCTACTTTTGCTATTCTTTCCCATATGAATGCATGGACTGCATGAGCTACCACAGCCCGGCAACACATGAGACATCATAGCAACCTCCTGAGATTACATAACAACTGCCTAGCAACACCCTAGCAACCTCTAAGCAACATGATGGCAACCACTTTAAATGCAATAACAATCTCATAGCAACAACCTGGAATACCATAACTGCCTAGCAACACCCTAGCAACTTCTAACCAACATGATGGCAACCACTTTAGATACAATAACAACCTCATAGCAACAACCTGGAATACCATAACAACTGCCTAACAACACCCTAGCAAACCACTAAGCAACATCATAGCAACTTCCTGGGATACCATAGTAACAACCAAGAAATACCACATCAACCATTTGAATAACAATTACAACTACATAGTAACACCATAGTAACCATCAAGCAATATCATAGCAAGTCCATGCGATAACATATCAACCACCTGGAATAGCACAACCACATAGCAACTTTACTGACCACATAGCAACATCTTAGTAAGTATCTGAAAATTAGAACCACCTAAGCTGCACAACTGATCAGGAAATGCACTTTCCTAGTAAGTCTTTGTTCTTTCTCTTAGAGGACCCAGTGAAGACTTTTGCTCTGTAATAGGACAGACTGCTAAGCACTGGAGACACTGTGCTGCATGGCTCCTTGTGACAGTAAAAGCTTTGATGATTTTATTGGGTTCTGTGCTCTTCTTTTCTTTCTCAGAGAACATTTAGAGAGTAGAGAGTAAGTACTTTTGATGAGATCCACCACTGCTTGGATACCTGAGATGTTGCCAGCTCCATTGTCTCAGGTGATTCAGGAGTGGGTTTCATCTTTTCTCACGGGAAATATCACATTTGCATACCGTGATTATCTTCAATTGTTTATCTAATCGTGGTAATGCCGAAGCTGCGGAAGGCGTGTGGGTTTATGGACGTTTAAAGCCCATCTTTGAGCCATGCTTTAGGTTCTGGGCTACAGTGGCTCTAATGAGGGAATAACTACTGCCAACCCATTATGTTACCTTTTGTTGTCACAAATCCCACCAGTTTGTGAAGAAAGAAAAGCCATGACTGTCATTTTTTCTGTCTTGATTTCCTTTCTGGCCCAGTTCAGTGCTTTCACTGAATCACTTCTGATGTGTTTGAAGGTTAAGGTATGGCTGTGTGTAGATGCCTGAACAGTACAGGAAGCAAAGCATCTACTTTCAGTGTAAATAAACGTGTTTATTTGTCACAGTCCTTGTGTTTATCTTTGTCTATTCCTTTGTTTACATTCTGTGTGTTGATTTTCTTTGTGGCCTCACCTACTTCACACACCTTATTATCCTTATCACCTGTGCATGCAGCCCCCAGCCTGTCTGTGTGTATCAAATCTTTTGTTTAACTCAATTTACTCCCCAATTTTTGGAAGCCCAATTAACCCACCCATTCTCTAGGACTCCCCACTCACTTGAAATGCTCATGACAGCATAGAAGTCAGCCTTCTGATGCTGATGCTAATGCTTCATTGTTGAGGAAAGCGCAGTATCCCCAGTTCTGATGCATCAGCTAACAGACAACTGAGCCAGCCAGGATCACAGTGGGAGTGATGGGGAGAGAGCATGGCCAGTTTTGTTCATTCAGGGCTCCAATTGCTGATGGATATGAACCAGCAATCCTGAGTTTATCTTAGTCCACTGTCTTTGTTTTTCTTTACCATGTTTGGTCTGGACTTTTGGACTTTTCTGTTTTGTCTGAACCACATTTGTGAAAGGTGCCTTGGACCACAGTCTGGACCATAATTAGGTCCAACTAAAACAAGTGTTTCACTTTGGATGATGTGGACTTTTGGAGCAATTACAGGAAGTTGTTACTCATTAAACAATAGAAAAAGGAGAGGAGACAGAAAATTTGGTCCAAACATCTTAAAAAATGCACAAAAATGGCAAAATTTTCTGAGAGGACGAGAGCAAGAGATGATATGACAGAGCGATGCCACCTGAAGATAAAGAAATGGTGGCAGTTCTATATAAAGGTGTACTATGCCATCAGATCTGTTCACTTTATCCTTTAAAGAATTACAGCCAAAGTTACAATGTCAGAAGCACATCATCTATAAACCAATCAGAATGAAGTTTAGGGAGACAGCCTAGGTAATGATGACATGGATGTAGGTGTGTCATATAAAGTTCTTTAGTGCTCACTAAACTGTATTGTGACCTGCAGTAACTGGACCAAATGTACACAATGTATCACAAAGGCCAACCCTGGTCCAGACTTTGGTCCATTACAGTTCACTTTTGCTGTACGTATCCTGTTCCTGTTTATTGTTGTTTCTCTGTTTAATTCTATGTTAAATTAAAGATGTTTGTTCATAAGTCAAGTGTCATCTGTACAACCAGGAATGCATAACAATATTAGCTCAAAATGAAGATTTTCATGGACATACACCAATTATGTGGCATTGTGACTGGAAGGTCACTGGTTTGATCTCACCAACTGACTGAAATGCCCTTCAGCAAGGCACCTAACAACCATCTGCTTCCTGGGCACTGTGGATAGGGCTGCCCACCTCTGGGCAAGTGTGCTCACTGCCCCTTAGTGTGCACAGATAGGTCATATGGAAGCACATTGGTCAACTATACTCATCCATCCATCCATCCATCCATTATCTTCTGCTTAATCTTAGTCAGGGTCAGGGTGAGTCCTCTACCCATTCACCAGCTGCTGGGCAAGGCATTACACTGTTTTAGCTACACAAAGGACAAGGTGCCAATCCATCGCTTGGCACACACACTCACACCAGGACAGTATAGAGTAACAAATTCACCTGACCTCCATGTTTTTGGACTGAAAACCAACAACAACCCCTGCAGACACAGGGAGAACATGGAAAGAGAGGTGAGCATGCTAACCACCAAACCACAGTGCCACCCCAGTTCATTCTTATTTTATATAATGAGGTTTTGGTTGCAGTGACTTTTATACCAGTTGAAACATTTCAGTCTCTTCACTTCTGCTGAATTCAGTGTGAAGCTACAACAGCCATAAATAAAAAAAATGACACATGGTTATAATCACTTGTGCAAAAGAGTGAGAAAACAAGTGAATATTAAAATAAAGACAAAAAAGAATGAAGCCCTTCTGGAGCTCGCTGCTCCACTATCAAAAACAGCTTTTTTGTGCTAGAGATCTTATTAAATGCCTGGAGAACCTAAAGAGAACATGCTGGTGGGCACAGACTGCTGAGAACAGATATCTCACTCACACACAAGGTTATTAAAGGGAACGTTCACCAGTGCATTAACCCTTTCATAAGTACAGCTCTGGCTGGTCTGATCTCAGCAGAAAGATCTGAATACAATGTCAGAATTTATGTTTTTAGAGATGCAACAAACAGATGCAATTTTAGTCGTTTACCAAATGTGCCTGTTCATCAACATTATTATTATTATTATTATTATTATTATTATTATTATTATTATTAGTATTATTATTCATTCATTCATTCATTATCACACCCGCTTTATCTTTATCAGGATCGCGGTTAGTCCCCTACCCCCTCACTGGGCGCAGGGTAGGGCAGTACACTATTCAACTAAGCGAATGTGCTAACCACTAAGCCACCTTGCCGCCCATCTACAAAAGTAAATAGGTGTAAAAATTGTTTAAATTGATATGTCATTGGATTGTATGAAAGCAAATGTTTGAACTGTTTTGAATAAATCATAAAGAGCAGCTGTCAGTAATGTTTGTTTACTTGAGCTTAAGCTGGTTACTGGGTACTGATGGAAAGAAAGCTAGTCAGTTAATTAGTCTACTTTACCCCTTTAAAAGTTGCCCAAAATGACACAATGACATTGTTAATTGAGAGTTCTTATATGATTGTGACTGATATGGATATCAGAATTAATTTAAACAATTTCAATGTTTAATGTAAAATGTTATACACAGTCATATCAAAATATAACTGTAACAATGTGACAGAGTTTACTGCATATATAAATAAGTGAGCACACCAGTCAGTTGTAGGAGAGTGTAAAACCATCATTATGGACAAAGAATGTGACTAATGTCCAAAACGATAATAGTGTACCACATAAAACATGGAGGAGGCAGCACCTGAGAAACTACTAACTTGTACTAGAGCCGCTGTAGTGAAGCTGCACCGAGACTGGACTTCTTGTACATTGAGTGCAAAAAGAAAAAAAGAAAAGTCCTCACATGTACAAGCTACAAATAGGACAAAATTAGTAGTTGGAATTATCTGCTATAATGCCAATACAGTGATGATAAAAATAATTTTCAATTTATATCAACTGATATATCATGCTATATCATATCAGGACTCCCTAATGTTTTAGCATATATTCCATTAGAGAGCTTGTTCTCTGCTGCAGAGGGAAAGTAGAGGTGAGCTACACAAGGCCTCAGTAAGCCGTCGTGACATAGCGGACTGCTGGGAGAAGTCCTGATATTCATGCCATGCAGATTCATTGCTGTTTTCTGTTTAGCCAGCCATTTCCTCCAGGCTGCTGCTGTTTGACTTGGCTGCTGGGCGGTTTTGGGGTACAGGGCCGCAGTTGTGTTCCCCACTCTCGCTGTGGAATTTCCTGCTCAGGTTTTCCTCTGCATCTCTCTGATTTTATGGGATTAATTGACTGCAGTCCCGACTAAATTAGAAAACACAGAGGTGTCTAAATGAGACTTTAAATCCCTCATGTTCATCTTTTTTTGTCTTCGATTTCCAGCCTCACTTGCTGCTGAAATAAGATAAATCAAACATGTTCTATTGTGTAAATGTGGCCTGTTTATTTTTCTAGTTTGGGGAAGAAAAAGGTTATTATGCTTTTGTTTGTGTCCAAATTTACCACCAACAATTTGTACAAGCAAAGGTTTTGTGACCTTATAAACATGTATATACAAATATGACACTTTGACCAGGCTAGGTTTCTAAATGTATGAACTCCCTGGACTCTTGGATGTTTACGGTGGTAGTAACTTCAGGCTCCTGCAGATGGCGTTGCATGAGGATAATTAGGTATAAATGCCTGCAGGGTGTGAACAGGAAGAGCTGGGACAGTGCAGTGAATGTCTCCTTCAATTAGTATAAAATTAGTCACAAGGCAAATATTAATGATAAATGAGATCCCATCTGGGTGGAGTTGCCATGTTCTCCCAGTGTCTGCATGGGTTTCCTTCCACAATCCAAAAACATGCAGGTCAGAAGAATTGGGTGCTCTAAATTGTCAGTATGTGTGTGTTTGTGTTTGTGTGTACAAAGTATGTATGTGTGTGCACCCAGTGATGAATTAGCGCCCTGTCCTGGGCTTAGTTAGGATAATGTATTGCCCTGCCTTGCACCCAGTGCGGGGGTACGGTACTAACCTGATCAGGATAAAACGAATAAGATTGGATTATGGATGTTATGGCCACTGTTGGCATAGGAGTTTCACAGTGGAGGTTGAATTATGGGATGGCACAGTGAGTACTGATGCATATACTTCTAAATGTCTACAGATTCTGTAGGTAATTCAGGCACTTTTCATGTACTGCTTAGTGAATACTGTGTATACTGCCTACTGTATAGTAGAGAAGTAGGCAATTTCAGACACAGTCTGAGAGTTTTAGTGCATGTCTAGCTCCTGTATTACAGCAGCACGTATGTTAAACAGTTCTGGAGAGAAAATGCTTATGTTTTAGATGGATAAACTACAAGAAATGATTTCACAGCCATGTAAAGATGATCTCTGTTTTGTTTGTGTTGATGCCTCTTCATGAACGGCAGCTGTTTTTTCTAGTTTTTTACATAATCATGGATGTCAAAATTTCATTTGTGATAAACACAAAGCTCTATTCAACTGTTTATGAGCTCACAAATGGTAAACTCTTCTCTCTCCTTCCCCGTCCATCCATCAGTCAGTGGAGCCAAATGTTTCCATCGCATGCCTTTCCTCATAGTCACACTGGACGAGAGAGAAAGATATCTCTCGAATAATTCCATAAATCAAAACAGAAGTTTCTCCGTTTCCTCTCAAGCCTCTAAATATGAAACCAGATGTTGTCTTTGCGGACTTCCTTGTCTTTTTGCTTCCATGCTGTGGTGCCTGCCTGAGGTGCCTGGTCTGTTTTGAGTTGATATTAAGAGCTGGTGGACCTTTTGACCAAATGCACGTTTACTTTTCTCTAGCTCTGCTTCCCTAAAGCCCCGTATCTTCTGTTCTGCAGAACAACAGAACGTCCCGGAAATGTTTTATTCAGGATCAGGTTGTCCTCTGCATGCAGATCAATCACTGAGTTTATTTGTTTCCCAGACTGTCTGGGTGGGCAGCCAGACCAGGTTCTACAGGTGACCAGCGGTCAGCGACTACAGTCTGGAGGTAGCTTTCAGGTGCAGTCGGCATTAACCACCACCGGTAGTTCTTCAGTCGTATCTGCTCACTAGGAGACACGACTCATGACTCCCCATATGATCAGAGAGATTTTGCACCGACGCGTTCAAAGGCCTCGCAGCCGCACCGCCGGTGCTCACTGTGGGTAGATCTAAAGCAAACATTGCTCTGAGGTAGTCTACGGCTGCTCGCGGAGGAAAGTCGGGCCTGCGTGGAAATGAAAGGATATACAATATTTCCCCCCTTCTTTATTTCCTCCCTCTCTCTTTCATACGGAGCTAAAGCAAATGTTGATATTGAATTCAGATAGCGCTGATCCCCACGTCACGCAGAGAGAGCGGATAAAATATATTTGTGTCTTTACCGGAGTTCACATGATCCACCCACTGAGACGAACGGGAGAACCGTGTGGTAGAGATGATCAAGGGCACCTGACTTCTGAAAGCCCCTGCATTGTACATAACCGACTAAGTGCTGCTATTCCACACATCTCCGTGCTCCCTTTTGCTTAAATGTTTTCTTCTTGTTTCCCCCGATTTTTTATTTCCTGCCAATTAGATCACTCCCGGCATAGCCTGCCTGCATCCTAGTAGTCTGCCTACACCACCAATCTGGAGGCACAGAAGGCAAGCACATGCCTGCTTTAATATGTGTGGAGACAGACACTGTCTTCTTTCCGAAATGCTGGCTAGAGTGCATTCAGAAAGAGTGACACTGAGTATGTCCGCTCAGTACATACATAAAAAACATGCCAATATTGTTAGTTAAGTGACATATTTCAAGCTTTAGAGCCAATCAAGCACAGTCACATGACGGTCAGTAGGGTTGGCATCTGCTAGAAGGAAATCAGCATCTCCATTAACTTTCACATTTTTGGTAGAGTCACTATATCTTATTTGTAGGTGTTAATTAAAATTTCATAGTGCCATCTCTAACAGTCGGTAGAGGTATGTTTGGCTAAAACATCCACTAGAGGTTAAATGCAATATATTGTTTGAAAGCAAACCAGTAATGATTCATAACACTACAAAAAATATTGCATTAAATATTTTAAATGTAACAAAAGGTAAACGTTAGCATATGTGTGTGGTGATTTTACTATAAATACCATCTCAACCACACTGTAAAAAATGATTTGTTGACATGTCAAGTCCTTACAACTTCACTGAGTCAAAGCAAAAAGATAATTTGACTGAGTTAAGTTGAGTCAACAAATCATTTTTTACAGTGCATTTGGTAGAGGTGTAAATAAAAAACCCACTGTATATATATATTACTATTCCCTAATAGCAAAAATCTGAAATCCATTGCTTCTCTCCTGGTGAGAAGGTTAAAGGTTTAAGCTTACAGATGGAAGCATGAAGTGCTCTAAAATCTCCTGGTAGGTGTTGACTTTGGACCAACAGCAGCAGCTCAAACCATCACAGACTGCAGAAACTGCACACTGGACTTCAGACAACTTGGATTGTGTGTCTCTCAGACTCTAGGAGCTGATTTACAAATGAAATGTAAAAAGAGGACTTTGTACTGAGTAACAGTCCAGTTCTGGTTCTGCTTAGTCCAGGTAAGACACTTCTGATGTTGTCTCTGGTTCAGGAGTGTTGATATTAGGAATGTGGCAGCTGTAGCTCTGAGAGATACACAGTGTTTATAATATTTATGGTCATTTACTCACAATCACCCTCACATATTATTTCTGGAAATATGTATGAAATATGAGTTTAGCTTTGTGAACTGAACAAAAATGTCATTTTTTGACGTATGGCTGTAGTGCTTTTAAGCTTTATTGTGAAGAATTTACAGAAGCAGTCGTAGGACTTTGTGGAGGTATGTTGGTAAGAGAGAGAAAGTGAGAACAGGAGGGATTTTTTGAGTCTTCATTGTGCTCGACAGTGTATTTGGGGAACCATTTGCATAAAGAGCAAATCCCTGCAGTCCTAACCTTAAGAAAGTGGTGCGGGCAGGGCTCCCAAACAAAAGCTCTGCCAATTAAAGCCACTCTTGCTACTGTCTGCAGTCAAGAACACGGCTTCCCAGTAATGACTCAGTCTCTCAATCTACATGACAGCATGTCAGCAGACCTCTCCCTGCTCAGGGAGCAATCTTAATTGGTGAAGTCTCAGGGGAGGCTGTGTTGGGATGTGGAGGCTGGGGCCGATGCTTCGCAACGTCTTGGTCAGTGCTTTATTTTGTGCCCTACTTTCCATGCAGGGGCATTTTGTTGCAGCATTTCAGCTCTGTGGCCATTTGAAGACTTCCTATAAGAGTGTCCTATAAGAGAGATACAGGACACAGCAATGGAGACTAAGATAAATGTATCAGAATGTAAATAAAGCTGACAAATTAAAATAAAGGTGCCAGAAATATAATGCGCCTCATTTACTGACTATTCTTGTGAGATTCACACGTGTTTTCTTTTTTGGGAAATCTACACACTTAAGAGCACACACACATTTGAAAGCTGATTCATGTGTTTTTTTTCAATTGCAAAAACATTTAAAGCAATATTTAGCAGAAAAACTGAGAAAATCTTGAATTTAAGTTGATATTGTTGAACGAGGCCCAATATTCTTTGAATAGAAGAGCTACATTTCATTGTTTAAAGAATATATTTTTGGAAATTAGGTATTTTAATGAATAACCCTTTTTAAAGTGCAAAAAATGCTGTTACAACTAATTTAGTAGCCTTTTATATTTATTTGTATACGCTACATGTGCAAACGTTTGCGGACATCCCTTCTAATGAGTGCATTCAGCTACTCTAAGATGTACAAATGCACACAGCTTGTCTAGTCCCTGTAGAGAAGTACTGACAATAGAATATAAACACTAACCTATTGGCACCAGGCGTGGGCTAGAGAGGTATAAAGCCCACCAGCATTGAGCTGGAGAGCACTGGATCTGTGTTCTCTGCTCCATCCAGTACATTTGAGATGAGTTGGGGATGAGATGGTGGTGATCATCCAGCACCCTGACCACGCTTGTGACTGAATGCAATCAAATCATCACAGAAATGTAGTAGAAAAGCTTTCCTGTACAGTAGAGATGGTTCCTCCAACAAAAGCAGGAGATTTCAGAAGATGCAATGAATGAAAAGGTGTCCTAATACTTTTGTCAACCTCCTTCTAGAGCACAGCACCATATAAATACTCATTTTGTTCACATGTAAAGTTACATGTGTGAATGTTTACATTCACGCACCTGCCCGTATTCTGTTCCTGGGCCTGATAAGAATAATTATCGCCTTCTTTCGACTGGGTGCCTGTAGCACCTATGAGAGTTCCACCGTAACATATCGTCTGCCAGTGTTTTTTTCTGGACCGACTCCTTCCTGGAGTTCTTCATCACTTTCTGATGTGCTAGCTCTCCTTGACTCTTAACTAACGAAACATCCACATGCTTAATGAGTTTTTAAATATCGCCACCGCACTTCATTGTCACTATGGTGAGCTTTTAATTTGCCGAGCAATTAAGTGCAAGCTCTCATCCATCAGCGCTGGTTTGTCTAGAGGGAGCCTCGCTGCTGTTTATTGATGGCTTCCACAGAAACACTGTGGTTAAATGAGAACTCCCATGGTGGGGGTCATTCCGCCGGCTTTCAGGAAGCCGTAGACTGACGCTGGAGATGAATGGCGAGCCTAGCCGGTTACACCTCAGATACCTGCAGATATTAGCAGACACGGCTGGGAAGGTCTTTAGCTGGAGTGATGGATATTTCCAAACGTATATAGGTGCCGTGTGCCATCTGTTTCAGGCTGTGAAAAATTCTTCAAAGAAGTCTTCACTTGCAAACAGTTCTCACTTGATGTGAAAAGGACCGCACCAGGTGAAGTGAGAACTGACTGGTCGCACGTTGGTGTAGACGTGGAAGTGTGATGGGAAATCATCACGTCTTTCCTGCTCGCTGAGGGATACTTTAAAATAGTGTTTCAGTACTAAGTTCAATTTAGACAGTCATATCAGAACATCATGACCACCCTGGTTTGGCCATGGATGCCACGTGATGTGAGTGTGCCAGTCAAAGGACGTGATGTGAATGATGTCCATTATAAAAGGGTATCTATGAAGCATGGTGGAGCGAGCATCTCCCAAACTTTGTGGGATGTTCTAGAGCCATTGGTAGTGACGGTGTACCAAGAATGGACTTCTCATACACTTAGCCTCACAATGGCATAACAGTTGTGCCCCATGGACCATTGATGCCAACAACTCTAGCAAGTGGTACATACTGCATGGACCTGTTAACCTCTATAATGAACACAGGAGCAATAGGAAAAGTGACCATTGCACAAAATAGGATGCTCCATTGATCTCCTGATCAACTGATATGGAGACATTTGTTTTGTACCATTGTATTACATCCCACTTCAGCTGTATATGATATGTACATTTAGTGGCCCAGCAAGCTTTTGCAAACAGATCCTCTAACTATTGCTGGTAACTACACAGTATTAACTGACCATAAACTGTAATGTAGTTTGTATTAAATTCACTGTTAGCTCCCAAAACATGCTTTAAGTCAAGTGTACAAATTTTCCCCTTACCCGTTATACTCCATCAGCCTGGACTTGATCTTGATTCAGACTCAGCTCTAGCAGCCTTAATGTGGGCTCAAAATCTCTTGGTCTTGTCTTGGATTCAATGTGTCCAGGCATTAGTCTTAAGTCAGACTCGGTTTTGGCAGACTTGATTTGGACTCAGAGTGTCTTGGTGTTGTCTTGGAGTCAGACTCACCCTCTAAATGTCTTGGTCTTGACTCAGACTCAGCTTTAGTAGTCTTGATTTGGACTCAATGTGTCCTGGTCTTCACCTTGAATTACACTTGACTATGGCAGTCTTGATTTGGGATCAGTGTGTCTTGGTCTTGTCTTGGAGTAAGACTCGACTGCTAAATGTCTTGGTCTTGACGGTGACTCAGATCTTGTAGTCTTGATTTGGACTTGCTGTGTCCTGGTCTTTATCTTGACTCAGCTGTATGACTCTTGATTTGGACTGAATATGTACTGGTCTTGCCTTGGACTCAAGGTGTGTCCTTGTCTGCTAAAAGTCTTGATCTTGACTCAGGCTCAGTTATAGTAGTTTTGGATTAGAATCAATATGTCCTGGTCTTGGTCTTGACACGGCTTTAGCAGTCTTGACTACAAAACTACTGTAAACAGTGATGAATATCCCTGGAGATCTCTCCACTCCAGGGCTCCAATAAAGGCATCGATGTCCATGACAGAGATGAAAAATCATCCAGCGCTGCTCTGAAAGACGAATAAATTTATAGATGCTCGAGCAGATTTCACCAAGGCCATTTTGACCCATGACCTACAGTGAGCTGGTGACGTTCCTACAGGGCAGCACTCTGCACACTTTGAGGAATACCCAGAGAGCGACTTCCACTAATACATCCCCATCCCTCATCTCGACAGACACCAGACGACGGGAAAAGTGCCGGGGAAGAATATTCAGTCTCCCTTGAGTAGCCTGTAATAAATTACACTTTCATCCACTGAGCGAACCGTTTGAGATTCTATCCATCTCTGTTTTTATCCCCCCACCCTTCTTTCTTTCTTTCTGCATCCCTCGCTCTTCATTCCAGCCTGGCTGTCAAGAACCACCTGGCCGTGGTTTCTTGTGTACCCAGTGTACCTTTAGTATATCGCTCTTGATAGTTGAAGATTAAAATAAGATTTTTTTAAGCTTAAAGCAGACATACTGCATCATTTCTGGCAGCCTCATGCCCCTTTAGAGTACTAACACCATTTCAGTGGTCTCACAGTCTCAGAGAAGTGATTTTACTATTAGTCAATGATTTAGGCCATATATGATGTTCTCAGACCATGAAAGCAAATAATTGTTTTGGCCAAATATAATACTTCATCATGCCATATGAGGTCATTGTAATTCTAATGTTTTTCTTAATTTACTAACCTAACATGTACTAAAAGTGTGTTTTTAAAATTAGAAAATGTTGCAAAATTTTTTGTTCATACTTTAATGCAATAAAGTAAACAGTTGTATATTTTATATTCATTACACATAAAGTGACTGAATAGCAATTTACTCACAATAAAATTTGAGATTCTGGATTTCTGATTTTAATACTGTCCCACTAATCAACATTAAAACAACAAAATAAGGTTTGAAATGTGTCACTTTATGTGTAACACACACACACACACACACACATATAACAGTTTACCTTTTTGAATTAAATTATGTACACAAATGAACTTTTTCATCATATTCTCATTTTCTAATGTGGTTCCCAGTGTCCTACTCAGTGTACCAAGAGTTGAGGAGGAGTCAGTGTACAGTCGTGGGATCCAAGTAAGTGACTTTATTGCTCAATCAAACATATAAAACACTGTGGTTTACAAACCAAACCAAGCTGAGGCTGTGACTATACCAAAAACGTGTGACTGTGAAACACTTACAGACACAAACATTTACTAACATACATGAACACTTCTCTACATTAACATACACAAGGGCATCTACTAACATTCACCAGGTACAACAACATTCAATGACTGATGAATGACTCTAGACATGAGGAAGCTTAATACCAAACATAATCAAAGGGATAAGACGAGACAGGTCATTAGCCAGACAGGACATGATAAGGGCGGGGACACAGAGACCTGCATGTAAACAAAGTACAAATGGGCAGAGACAGCACATGGGGAAATGTAAACAAATGATAACAAGGCGGGGCTGGAACAGGGCAGAGGTGGGGCTGTGACAGTTTATAATGTTTTCACATTTACATTAACTTTTATTTCATGGCAGACAGTA
The DNA here is from genome assembly GCA_036984385.1 of Crenuchus spilurus. Classification (NCBI taxonomy): domain Eukaryota; kingdom Metazoa; phylum Chordata; class Actinopteri; order Characiformes; family Crenuchidae; genus Crenuchus; species Crenuchus spilurus. Next base: position 2,071 of record BRDA01034166.1, on the reverse strand, counting down.
TAAACCCAAAATATTTCAAATTGTATCTTTTCAACTTTATTTCACTTGTTAATATACTATACATCCATTCCTGCATTTCAAACCAAAAAGTGTGAATGAGGTAAAAAACAACAACAACAACAACAACAAAACAACAACTAAATAACGATGTCAACAGGTGATTATAATCATGATTTTCTGCAATAGCAGCATCCACTTAAATGCTTTTTATAAAGTCTTTGAGGTAAGGTAAATTTATTTCTATTGTACCTTTCATACACCCCAGTCTTTAAAAGCAATTTACAAATAAAGAAATGCAAGGATAAATCTGTGGAATTAAAAGGAAAACAGATAAAAGTACAGAGATTAATCATGGTATGGGAATTGTGTCAATGCTCTTCATGACCATATCTTTTACAGGGGTGTCCAACAAAATGTAAGAAAAAGCACATCCATTACACACATTACAGAGACATGTCTGTAAAGACTGTCCTGTATGCAGTCCTGATCTGTCCCCAAAAGAGAATGTTAGATAGTTTAGAAATGACAACCTTGTTCTGTTGTGCACCTTAAGACATGTTTACAGACAAAATAACATCTGAAATACTTCATCACTTGGTGCCAGAACTTTTGTTAAGTGTTGTGAGATGGAATAACATTGCAAAATGGGAAATGTTTTACCATCCCAACTTTTTGGGGAATGTGTTGCAGGTGTGAAATGCAGGAACAAATGAATAAAAATAAATAAAAATAAATTGACAAGACAAAACCTGAAATATCTTGTCTGTATTGAAATGTGGTTGATTGTGAGGAGAATCTAGAAGGTTCTTCTGATTCACTTTAAGTGTTTTGTCTTCTCAGATGTTTCTGTGCATGTTGATAAGATGTCTTTGCTCGGTCTGCTCTGGACATGTGAGTGATTTCAGAGAACATCTAGTAAATCCTGACAAAGTGAGGCTGTCATTCATCTGTCTGTCTGTCTGTCTGTCTGTCTGTCTGTCTGTCTGTCTGTCTGTCTATCTATCTATCTATCTATCTATCTATCTATCTATCTATCTATCTATCTATCTATCTATCTATCTATCTATCTATCTATCTATCTATCCTCTTATGTCTGTCCCTCCATCTCTCTCTTTCAGTCTGTCTCCACTCTCCCTTTCTCTGTCCATCTCTCTCCCCTCTTTTTCTATCTCTTTCTCTCCATCTCCCCCCTCTCTTGCTCCTCCTTCACCCCTCTCTGAATCTCCTCTCTCTCCTCCCTTCTATCTCCCCTCTCAGTCTCTGTCTCTCTCTCTCTCTATCTCTTTTTCTCCTTCTTAACCTTCGTCTGATTCATGCAGACTTATTGCCCTTGGGCAAACCCAGTGGCATTTCCATAGCAACCACCTGCCCCCTCCAGCTCTATGGCTGGCTGCAGTGGATCAGCACCCCCCCTCTCTCTCTTTCTGTTTCCCTCTCTCTTCTCTCTCCCCCCTCCACCAGCACCTGTCTTAGGCAGTTATCAGCACCCTTAAAACCTGCATAATGCTCTTTTGTCCTCATTCTGTGGCTCCTTATCCCTCTTTTCTTACACTCGTCTTTTTCATGGCGACCCTGAGGGCAGCTTTGGATGAGGAGTTAGAGGATGGCCTGTTCTGCTTTTTCGGGGGGTGTTACCCCATATGAATCATCAAAGGATGCTTCTCTTCTTCTCCAGTGTTATTCTGCTTTATTTTTAAACAGTAACTAAAACATTGTATAAATACACCCAGTACACACTTTCATTTCTGAAGATAACTTCTGATACACTCAGTCATCTATAGTAGAAGGTTGAGCTACATTATGATAGTGTCATTACTTTTTAGCTCAGTTTCTGTGTCTCCCACAAGTTGTTCACAGTGAGTTTATAGATTTTAGAACAGCTGTTTACTCTCCAGCAGAAGACATCATGGAACAAGGAATATAGTGGATATATGTTTTAAACACCATAAGTGCTTATGTTTATAGATTAATATCTCCTAGTGATTAATAGTGTTTATTGAGGTTGTTTATGGACTAATATCTCATATTCTAGTAATTAATAGTGTTTATTGAGGTTGTTTATGGACTAATA
>BRDA01034165.1:6968-22259 GCA_036984385.1 Crenuchus spilurus | reverse complement strand
CAGAAAAGCTAACATCATGCCCCCCCCCCCCCAAATATTGTCCATTGTGTCATTTCAACCCTTTCAATGAATTGCATCTTTCCTCTTGATCTCTAAATCTGGGAGGAATTCCATGCAGACACAGGGATAACATGGAAACTCCACCCAGATGGGGACTTGAACACAAGATCTCAGCGCTGAGAGGTGAACATCCTAACCACCAAACCGCTGTGCCACCCCCATATCACAATCACTGTTATTTTGTACAAAAACACAAGGAAAAATAACTTTATTCCCATTTTGTAAAAGCTAGCTTAGCTGTCTCTGTGAAGCAAAAAAAATTGCCACCATGATATTCCTACATAGACAGAGTAAGGGTGCCCACTGAGGACAAACTTACTGTCATTTTAAGTCATTGTAGACTACTGTGAGTGCAGCTGAATGAGAATAGAGGTCATTGATAATTTAAATATAAAAGCCTTTTAACAAAAACATCCTGTTTAATTAAGGGATATAAACAGGGGAAAAGCACATACATTTAAGAAATGGACATTTTAACGCCTTCAAACACTGTAAAGATGTCCAGATTCAAAAGATTACTGCTCTCTCTATTATACTGTTCTTCTATCCAACCCATGTGGTCTTGAGTGGTAAAAGTAATTTAATAGAGGTTAACCAAAAACCATGATTTGTCAAGTTACTGTGAACCACAGGTTTTTTTTATTATTATTCTTTTTCTTCCCCTTAATCAACTGTGGAATTAATGGATGTGGTGGAAGGCTAAGCGACTCTTCTGTCTGCTCATTGAGGGTTTGACACCAAGCCAAACACTGCCTTGTTCTCCATCATCACATGTCTCCTGGGCTCCTGTTATATTGTCCTGCTATTCACATTTTCTCTCCTTCATTTCAATGTCTGCTAGAGATGCAGTGTGAAGATAGCATCAGTGGAGGCAATAGAATGAGAGAGAGGGAGAAAGAGAGACAGAGAGAGAAAGAGAGAGAGAGAAAGAGAGAGAGAGAGAGAAAGAGAGAGAGAGATAGAGAGAGAGAGAGAAAGAGAGAGAGAGAGAGAGATACAAGGGTACTGAAGGAAAGGAAATTCCGTACAAGTAGAAAATGAAAAGGGAGAAAGACACGACGAGAAAGAGTGAAAGGTGTCCGACAGATTGTCAAATCACACACAAAATGTGTAGGTGTAATCTCCTTTATTATGAAATGATTTACCTCAGATCAGGATCGACGAAGTCTGTAAGACAGTGAGGAGAGTAAGAGATTCTTACTGGTTTCTGACGTCTCGGTTGTGAGAAGAGAGAGAGAGAGAGAGAGAGAGAGAGAGAGAGAGAGAGAGAGAGAGAGAAAGAGAGAGAGAGATAGAGAGAGAGAGAGAAAGAGAGAGAGAGAGAGAGATAGATAGAGAGAGAGAGAGAGAGAGAGAGAGAGAGAGAGAGAGAGAGAGAGAAGAGTGTTGGCTCTGCAGTCTTTGGTCATTCTTAGAGAATGAGAGGAGTGACAGAATGTCTGAAGCAGCTAGGACTAGACTCCATTTAGTAAAGTATTATTTTCTCTAATGTGGATGTGTAAAACACACACTAAACTGTTAGACAGCCTGTGGAAAGTGAGAAAGAGCAGCACAGAAAGAGGGAAAAGTAAAAGACGAACATGCCTTAAAGGAAAGGAAGTCATGGGAACATGTTCTCATTAAGTATGGCACAATGAGTACAGATGGTAGCAAAACATTAAAACATTGAACATGTTGGATTTCGAAGAAAATGATGGGCAACAAGACCTGAGAAATTGAGGGCCAAAGCATTATAGTGAGATGACTGGATTACAGCACTTCTGAAACTCAAAGGTCTGTGGTCAGTATAGCGTACCTACCAACGATGGTATTAAAATTCCAAAGGCTGGCACTCTGGCATGAAGTGATTCCAGTCAGCTAGGGTTTACCGCTCTGCCAGGAGAAGACCTGTCACAGCTTGGAAAATGAATGGGAAAGCTCATAACACTCAACATGGCATCTGTTTTGAAAGAAAGCAAAGACGGCTGCTGAGCAAACAGATTTACCTATAAAGCGACTAGATATAAGACTCAGTATAAGAATAATGGCAGCCTGGCAAGTGGCATATCAGTAAAAGGGATTTGGTTCGACCGTGCGTGTTGTCTTGGTCCAGATTTTTTTTTTTGAGACTTGAACCAATCATGTTTCAACAACAGGTTAATATTGCAAACCAAAGTAATGACTTTTTATTCTGCTATTACATCCAAAGCCATCAATCATCTTAACTGATTAATCCAGTTCAGGGTTGTGGTGACTCCACATTCCCCTTTGCAGGGCACTGGGCAGGACATTCCACTACTTTAGTCAAAGTCAGGACAGGGCAGACACACATACAGTGGTAACCCTACTTACGAGCATTCCAGGTAACGAGTCAAGATCTCTGAATATTTTTGTTCCAGGTAACAAATAAAATTCCAAGTAACGAGTAGCGTAAATTTCTTAAAGTATGCCAACCGCTAGGGGCGCGGTAGTCGTAGCATCCCCTAGATGCTAGCGTAGAAGAAGAGGTCAGTCATTACCTTTGACTGCTGTCCAGTGAAAATGAAAGTGCTAGTGAAAGTGACACAAAGACAGCAAAAGGTAGTGAACAAGAAAGTTTTACTTTTACTTTTCATATGATAAGTGTAACCATGTCATACACGTACCCCCGTCCTCCAATCCTCCTTAGCCGCCAGCCTACACGAGCACCGTCGGTCTCCCTCCTTAGCCGCCAGCCTACACGAGCACCGTCGGCCTCCCTCCTTAGCCGCCAGCCTACACGAGCACCGTCATCGTCTTGTTTATTTTTAAAAAACCCATATAAACACATTATTTACATATTAAAGTATACTGTATATTGGCCGGCTGACACAGATTAATCAGTTTTACATGTATTCTTATGGGGAAAATGCATCCAGCTAACGAGCAAACCAGCTAACGAGTTCGGCTCCTGCACGGGTTAAACTCATAAGTAGGGTTACAACTGTATATACAAACTCTCTCACTAGCACAATTTAGAGTAATCAAGCCACTTGACCTCCATGTTTTTGGACTGTGGGAGGAAACCAGAGACCCTGGAGACCCAAACAGACACTCCACCCAGATGGGGACTCAAACCCAAGACCTCTGTGCTGAGAGGAGAACATGATAACCATCCTTTGATATTACAAATGATGTAAAATTAAATAAATAATAAAACGATGATCATATAGCATATATGTTTTATAGTATCCAGGCCAAGCATTTGGGCTGGACATGGGCTGATGTGGTAAATATCACCTTGCAGCATTTGGCCTAGATGTGGTATTTTGGCTCAGAATTGGACCTGGATTCAATCCAAAGCCTCATAATTTTCAGAATTTGAAGCTTTCAGAATTTGCTGGGGCTGATTGATTACATTTTTGAGTAAAGGCAAAGTTATTCAACTATTGCTTTCAAAGACCAAAAACTGGTTAATAATTGGCTAATAATCAGAAAATAATTATACAAAGCAGCAATCACACCTAGCATAGAATTTAAGAGGATATGTAGTGTCTTTGTAATGCCATTTAGAAGTAAGGAGCTTTGTTTGCTAGCCGTGACTTGTCCCGTTCTCTCCAATGGGAGCGTTTCCCTTGACTCGAGTGCACTCTTCGTCCGAACGCTCTCTGATTTACTGTCTTGTAAACACATAGGAAGTAGCATTGAAAACGCTTTAACAAAGTCAATAAAAGCAGATACCGTTCCTGGTATTGGGGTTGCATGTGCCCCCCCCCCCATCACATTCCCCCACCCTGCATGCACACACCACACACACTTACACACAAGCACCACCCTCACTTTCTTGCTCTCCTCTGTTCTCTCTCTCGTGGCTTTGGGTTTGGGGCAGGCTGGGGGTGATTGCTTTTGCAGGTCTACCTGCAAGTTTGCTTTAAGTCTTTTTCTTTTTCATCTGGGTGCAGAAAAGTGGCCCCCGGTGTCCAAACAGCTGTGTAGACCAAGGAGAGAGAGAAACACAAAAAAGGAGGGTCAAGAAGAAAGAGTGGAAATTCAATGGACCTCTGGGACTCTATCTTTTTCTGCCTGTATCTCTCCATCTCGCTCTCTTTTTCATTCTCTCTCTCTTGCATTTTTTCTCTCTCCATTGCTGATGCTTGCCTTCACTACTTTTACAGATATCACCTTCATCCAAGCCAAAGCCTCCCACCATCTCTCTCGCTCTGCTTCTGAAAACAGAACAAGAAATAAGCCTTTAAAAGTGAACTGTTTTCATCCCAATTGGATCATCGAATGGAATCTCTCATGTACGATCACGTTTTTGAATGCAGAGTAGCGCCAATCCAAAATAATTTGCAATTCAGAAGAGAAAGTGATCAGATTCACATTGGTTTCAGCTGTGGATGGCCTGGTTTGGGTGCTGGACTGGCTAAACTGTTGTCCATCCAGGCTGTACTGAAGGGGGGATTGGAGAGGTTGGAAATCTTCATAAACTGAGCATGGGGGTGGTATGGAATTCACTCTGGAGCAGGTCACTGCTACCTTGTCACTGCCTGCTATATCATCTTTCCTCCTTTGAGGAAAGAAGTCCAGAGAAAGCCAAAGATGAAACACACAGCTCTGAAGTCTCAAATGTATCGTTTTAAATGCCAACATTTTTTTCCAGTTGATTCACTGCTGAGAGACAGATATCGATTGACATGTAGCCTGAAATCTCTTCCTGAAAAAAAAATTGAAGGGTTTTAGCTCTGTTACACTCTTAAAAATTGGCATCTTCAAGGGCTCTTCAGTGAAGTCAGTGGTTCAAAAGTAGTTGAGATATTCTGACTTAGATTGAAGGACAAAGTTTGCTCCAGATGTTCTCCTTGATGCTCCTCAGATTTCATATGGATTTGTTTAATTCCATAAGCAGCACATTTTACATTTACAGCATTTGGCATTTTCCATTAAGAGAATTATTTCAGCTAGTACAGACAGGTTAGAGTCCAAACTACTCTTCAGTTCAGACACTGTTAGAACAAAACCATCACTAATACCTAGAATGAGGGAAAGATACACAAGCTCACTTAAAGGCACAGTATGTAGTTTCCATCGACATCTAGTGGTTTAGTGTCCATATTGCAACCAACTGAAAACTCTTTCCACAGCCCCTGCCTTCCAAACACGAAGGAGTCTCTACGGTGGCCGTAAGATGTCATATATCTTTGATACTCCCAAACGCGATGTCTAATAGCAGCTTTAGAGCTAGTGATATGTCAAGTGGTAAGAGTAACTTTAATTCGAAATTTAGGAAATGTAATATGTAAAATGATCAGACCTACAATGCAGACGGAACATATTTTCTGCACTTCAGTAGTGCTATTGTAAACGTTAGCTGTTTTCTGTACAAAGTAATAAAGTAAACACATCAAACTGCTTCACTGTAGACAGATAATGCAGGCAGGATACACATTTTTCTCTAGTCATCGTAAGCTTGCCATGCTCTGAAGAAGGCACTTCAGCTGATAAGAGTTCACACAACGAGCTCATATTACTAAGCTCGTGAACTAGCGCTCAGCTACGAATCTCCCATTCCACCTTAAATGCTGCAGTAGTGTTCAGCTCCGATGCGCTACAATGTCCTGCAGCACCATTTAAGGTGGAATGGGGAAAAAACACTGCGTGCACGAATATGAAGCTAAGCTTCATCATGTTTTCTTTTCTTTGACGATTGAAGTTGTGTTTTCTTTTCTTGACGAGCATAATAATGTTCCGCCATCTTAACAAATAAACCAAAAAAACTTCTCCTCTGTCTATTTTTTCTTATTGAGGTATAATGTTTATTTCTTTTTCTCCTGTTTTATGTCAGCCAATGTTGAAACAAAGCTACAGCGCCATCGAATTTGAGTGGCCAATTCGTCATTACAACACAAACGGTTTTTCAGTTCGCTAGTCCTTTTCGGTGTTCAACCCGCAACCAATGTAGATATAAACAGCTTATTCTAAGGTAAAATAATCAAACGACTTCTTAGTTTATAATGATTAGATATGTTTTTAATCATTTTTATTAGTGATTATTTTAAATTCTGCTAAAAGATAACCCGGAATATTACATACTGTTCCTTTAAATACACAAAGTACACTTGAACATAATGTAATTTTTATTAATTTATTAATTGAACCATTGACAAACCATTGGATGAGAAATCCAAATATTACTACATCTCCAAAACTTATAATATTGTGAAAATGTTTGTGTTCATGAATTAATACAAAAAGTTAAACTGTGATATATTTTATATTCATTACATGTAAAGTGACACATTTAAAGACATTTTGTTTGTAATGTTGATACTATTTGAATAGTAATTTCTGATTGTAATGAGCTATAATCCATACTGATCAACAGTGAAACAAAAAGGCTGTCACTTTACATGTAATAAATATAAATAAATATAAAATATTTAACACTTTTTTAAAATAAACTATGAACTGCAAACAACTTTCACAATTTTCACATTAAATGTTAAATAAACATATTCTTATTTTTATTTTTTTCTTCTGAAATTTTAAATATCATTTTCTGCCTATTATTTTTGTACAGTACTGTATGATGTCCATGAAAGCCCAAAGAACCATTTGGATGCTTAAATGATTCTTTGTATATGAAATGGTTCTTCATCATGTTGTATATATGTTGAGTCTTCAAAGTCAAAAAACCTTTTTGGGTGCTATTGAGAAACATTTTGCTAAAAGTGTATATGAGTTACATATGTATCAATACATTCTTAAAAATAAAAGCCTCTAAGTTGTTTTTGACATGATGTGTGGTTTTAGGAAAAACTTTTAGTTGTTATTGAATCTTTCCATTAATTGGAAATCTCTTCAACCCTAAAAAGTTCTTCCACTTACAATTTCTCATTTACAAAACTTGTTCTTTAAAGTGAAGTACTGAAATGTTTTTAACCCTTTAATATCCTTCTCAACTATTTGGTAGAGCACATTTAAGTCACTATATCTTCTTGAAGAAGGTGTTGAACTTAACACAATGTGATTGTGCCATCTCTAACAATTGGTAGAGGTATGTTAGGCTAAAAAACATCAAGCCATCAAACCTAAAGCTTCAGGTGGTTTATTCAGCGTTTTACTGGTGTTGGAGCTCAAAACACTCAGTGAACTATGGATTCTACACCAGTCCCAGAGGCTTGCATATCAGCGGTGCCACCTTCCATCACAGACCACTGCAGGAACCAACATAACTGGTGCTCGAGATGTTGCAAGCATGGCACATGGGTTAGTATCAGCACTATGCTAAAAGCTAATCCACACAGACCAGTATTTCCATCTAGTTTGCTGTCCAACATTCACTCACTGAACAAACAAATGGACTATCTGAGACTGGACTTAACCACAAACTGCAAAGTGAGAGACTGTTGTGCATTTATTTCATGGAGACGTGGTTGAATCACAGTGTAGCAGACAATGCTATTAGCATTGAGGGGCTAGCAGCATTCTGTGCTAACAGAAACCACACTCTCAGTGGTAAATCACGTGGTGGGGCTTTGTGTTTTTATATTAACAATTCCTGATGTACAAATGCAAACATTGGCTCAATCCACTGTTTGCAGGATATCACATGGCAACACTATGGAATATGTGAAAAGCACCAAGTTTCTGGTGGGTTCACCTTACAGAAGACTTGACCTGGTCAACAAAAACTACCTCCTTACTCAAAAGGGTACAGCAATGACTCCACTTTCTGTGAAGGATGAGGAGAGCAAACCTCCCCCCTCCTATCCACACAACCTTCTATAGAGGCACTAGAGTCCATCCTCAACAGCAGCTTCCCAGTCTGGTATGGCAGCTGCACTGCATCAGAGAAGAAGTCTCTCCAGGGGGTGGTGAGAACAGTGGAGAAAATCACATAGACATCACTCCCATCCATACAGGAACTGCACTTGTCACTCTGCCTCAGCAGAGCCAGCAGGATAATCAAGGACCACACTCACCCTGGCAATGGACTGTTCAGGCTTTTGCACTCTGGCAAATGCTACTGTGTTATTTGCTGGAAGACAAACAGGTTCACCAGAAGCTTATATCCACAAACTATTCGACTTCTAAACTCTAATTCTAAACACGCGCGCGCGCACACACACACACATAACATGCTAGGCCATCAGAACTGCTGAACTGTTACACACACACAATCAAATCTTCAAGTGCAGCTATTGTTGTGCAATAATTGTTGTGTGCACCTTATCACTTTTAAAGAGTGCAAGTTTTGGGAAAACCTGTTCAGGTTTTATGGAAAAAGGTTTTATTAGGAATTTAAGTAATTTTATGTGGAATATTCGATACTTATATCCACATCCATTAGTTAAAAATATTTGTGCTGTTGCACCACCACACAAATGAGTGTGGAGTTTAAAAAGTTAACTACATTAGCATGTTAGTGTACAGTTTTTGTATTTGTAGTTTACGTTCTGATTTGATCATAAAATGCCATCTCGTTTAAAGTGTACATTAAAAAAGTGGGATCTTTTGAAAACAAACATTAACTGTTTTTATTGTTGCCCCCCACCCTGTGCCAATAAATAAATAAATAATATCTCCATCACTCCACAAAAGCCTTTTTAGCATCTTGACATGTAAGAGTGTAAAGAGTGTAAACCACTTGAGAAAATTGTTTAAGATTGATAGGTAGAATTTGTACTAATATGAGCGTTAATAAAGCCTCGATGCACAGATAGCAGATAAACAGCTTTAAACACTTGAGCAGAGAACGTGATCTGCATTTATTTTCCTGAAAATACTATGTATTATTGTAATATACAAGAACATACCTGACGTTTCACCTTATCTATATTAAAATTCTAAATCATAAAAAATGATAATGGTGATTTTATTGTACTGGCTTGCTTTAGGATCAAACTATCTCATAAACAGATCCCAAAATATGAAATGCAGATCAGACGGGCTATGAAATATGTTTTCTGACTCACAGGCCCTTCCTGAAAAGTTACAACACAGATCAAGAGATTAGAGAGGGAGAGAAGGAGTGAGAGAGGAGTGTGTGTGTGTGTGTGTGTGTGTGTGTGTGCAGGCAAAACAAAGTGAGAAAGCAGAAAGGGAGTCGGCTGGGCAGCATTTCAGAGGAAAGTCATCGCTAAGAGGAGGGGAAGAGAGAGAGAGAGAGAGACAGAGTAAAAGTGGAGTGTTGAGAGTGGTACTGTTTGCTTAGTCCCCATCAAAGCCAGGCCTAATTATTTTACCATGTGCAGGTTCAGCTAGTGCTGAGTGCTGTGGCTTCTGTCTCCATGGCTTTAACCCCACGCTGGCCTAAAACCCTCACGACTCAACCGCAGCCTCTTCTCTAGTGATTCCTCAAAAGCATCCGCATTAAAGGAATTGTTCAACAACTTTGCCCCTTATTCCAAGCATAGCACATCGGTCAATACATGTTGGGTGTCTGCTTCTTTAGTATTTCACTAAAACTATGAGGCTAATGTAACAGAATGAAAGCGTATAGCCAAACCAATTCGCAACAAACTGCATGTCTAAAGCATTGCAAGCTGTAAAGATACAGTTTAGATAAATAAAATTGACAAAATCTTCCTCTCACAACAAATGTAGTAGATCAGTCAAGATGAAGATTGCTTATTTGTACTAAAGTTAAGAGGCTAATGTTGCTAACAAGTAATGGAAGCTATACTCCAACAGTTAGCATTTAGTGTTAGTGCTAAGTGCATCACACACTCAAACTAGACTAGGTGTTTGGTAATCTCACACAGACTTACTGTTTCCGACACTGAATGACTCTATAGAAATGGACAGTAGCCTATCCTACATAGCTAACCAAAGTTGCTTTTTTGTACAGAATCAGAATCAGGTTTATTAGCCAAGTATGTTGGAACATACAAGGAATGTATTTTTGGCCTCTGCTGTGTATGTAGTACTGTATAAAAAGTACAGAATGTATAAAAAGTACAGGTAATGTACATAAAATGGACAGTATACACATGATATACACAAACCAAAATATAGTCAATGTGCCAAAAAATTACAAAAACACACAATACAATAAACAGGTACACAAATTAAGTAAAAAAGTGATGTAAAGCAAGTTGGTTTGAGATTACCTTACAACTCTATATAGCAGCAAATGATGTGCTTAGCATAGTGCTAATTGCTAAAGTATAAGCTTCAATTACTTGTTAGCAATATTAGCCTCTTAGCTTTAGTACAAGACTAAAGACACAAACTTCTTTGTCTTGGCTGATGAACATTTGGGCTCAGAGAAAGATTGTGTAAATTAGATTTTTCTCTGAACTGTATCTTTATAGGGGAACTCCACCAGAATTCATCCTCCCAGAGAGTTTCCAACATGCCGAAAAAATGCATTTGTAATGTTTCTCTTGTGTGTTATTGGCAAATCATCAAATGATGTGAACATCAGTCTGCTTGGATATTTGCCCTCAAAAGTGAAAATGAGTTTGCTATAACATACTGAAAGGTTTATTGATATCTGCATTTGTAAAAAAATAGGTATTAACAGAGAATTTCTAACACTGAGTAGGCTTCACACAAGGTTTTGATTGTATTAATCCATATGTGCATTAGTGAGGTCAACTACTGATGATGGATGATTAGTTCTAATTCCATACTATCTCCTCCCAAAGGTACTGGATAAAGCTCCATCACTCTAGAGAATACAGTTCCACTGGTCCACTGGTGCTTTTAACCCCTTGCCACTGGGCATGGTGACATGAGTGACTGCCCACCAGTATGGCCTGACATGATGGAAGATTGACTGCTGAAATTCCTGCCTGAATTAGACCAGCTGCTCTCCAAAGAACTACTACAACCTGCCCTCCATTACCAACCACGTTGAAGTTCATATGGACTCCATCTGCTGCTACCACTAAAATATAATAATAATAATAATAATAATAATAATAATAATAATAATAATAATAATAATAATAATAATTATTATTATTATTATTATTATTACCACCTTACTGTTTCTGGTCTTATTCTTGCCATCTTATTCTTATTCTCACTATATCAGTACACCTGAACACAACAAAAGCCTTATGAGATGGTCCGATGATTGTCTGTTAATAACTTATAAGTGGTGACCAGAGGAGGATGGGTCATCATTAGCTTGCTCATGGTGTTTTTTTTTATGTTATTACTGGATCTCTACAACATCAGTTGTAAAACGTGCTGTATAAATACAATTGACTTGATATTTTTGCTCTGATATACACTGTCCAGACACAACATTAATACATTACAGCAAATTACTTTCATTATCTAGTAATAATGATGCATGAGAAGGCCTGGGAAGTATTAGATGGTAAGTACACTTATAATTGAAGAATCTACTGCTAAGATTTTGACAACAGATACTACATGACATCAGAGTATGACTTGAGGATGATTGGTGTATGAAGTTGGTTGCTAAAAGTTCAGATGGTACTAATATAGTATCAGTTTTAATTTCTTACAGCTAAAGTTATACTTGGACACTCCACACATATGGACCCTGACCTCATGGTTTTAGCGGCCTGATTAGCTCGCAGTGTCCACGGTCCTCCAGCTATCCCATGGTGCACCGGTCTCACTGCAGCTGTAAAAGTCACAGTAAAAAAATCAGCCATTGCATCATGGAAACAGGACTCCTCTCGTCCACAGCCAACCTGGGGAACAAATTAGCCCTCTGACGCGTGGGTGGTGTGTGTGTGCGTGTGCATGCACGTGTGTGTGGTTTCAGGGGTTAAATAGAGCTCTGACTTTTGCTTTGACCCTCGTCTGGGAGGGAGGCCGCCACAAGGCCGTTATGAGACCACCAACTCTACAGACCCACCCACCTCTTCAACACCACCTCCAACCCATCTGATCATCTTTCTTTCTGTCTGTTTCTTTCTTTCCTTCTCTCTCTCTCTCTCTCTCTCTCTCTCTCTCTTTCTTCATAGTATCCAGGCTCCCTGAGCCAGACGTGATCTAGTAACAGGAATAGTCAAGGACAATCATGAGAATGTGGGGCTAAACGTAGGTGGGTGGGAAATACTGATTTATCACCCAGATCTAAATGAGTGAATGAATCCAACACTTCATGAAAGCAGAAAGAATGGGGTGATGGTGTGTCATTAACAACAGCTAGACCTGAGTGCCTCTGGAAACAGCCAAATCATAATGGTCATCTCATCTCAGTCCAAATTCCCCAAATCTCAAGCTAGTTGAGCAACAAGTCTGAGCCATGGTGGCTCCAGCTGACAGTTTATAATTCTTTTTTTTATTCATTTTTGACCATTTTTATCCCTTTCCCAATGTAGCAGTAGCCAATTAGTCCATCCCTTCCATGAGGACTCTCCCCATCACTTTTGCAATGTCCCTGACTCTAGGAGAGTGAAGACGAGCACAAGCCTCGTCCGTTGTGTGTAATGCAGCCACCGCCTCTTTTCAAACTACCGCTGATACACCATCAATGGGGAGCCAACGTGTTCGGAGGAAAGCGCAGGATTCCAGGCTCTAAAATGACCAATCAGCAGACGCCTGAGCCAGCAATGCGAAAGTAATAGGGAGAGAGAGCGCCATCTACCAGCTCAGAGAGAGCACGGCCAATTTATGCTCTCTTGGGCCCCGGCTGTTGATGGCAAACAGCATGACCGGGACTCGAGGCCCTGACAGTTTATAATTCTTAACCCTTTAACATTCTGCATTAAAGTCACTAAATCTTATTGAAGAAAGACATGAACTTAACACAATGTGATTGTGCCTTTTCTACCAATCGGTAGAGTTAAGCATGTTAAGCTAAAACACACCCACTAGAAGTCACTAGAAATGCTGTCTGAATGCAATCCAGCAATGCTTCATAGTTTACCACAAGGAATAAACTGGATCAAATGCTAAACCACTGGTGCTGTTGCACCATCACACAGATGAGTCTGATGTTTTAAAAGTGAACAAAATTCTTATGTAATTGGATTTTTTGTATTTGTAGTTTATGTTCTGATTTTACCATAAAGTTCCATCTCATTGTACTGTATGTTAAAAAAATACTGTGTGGTCTTCAAAAAAAAACAGTGACTGTTTTATTGCCCCCCACTCCACCCCACCCCAGTTTCTTCTGTCTTGGTAAGGATGTTAAAGGGTTAAAGGGTCTGCGTCTAATGCCTTAGTGCCAGATACCACAGGACACCTTCAAAGATGGAGTTACTTGTGGAGTCAATGACTCAGGCATGTTGGAACACGGGGAGACAATATTTAGAAATGGTCAAAATGTTTTGGCTAAAGTTGTGTATGCAAAGCTGTGTATTAAAGTTTATTTTGAAAAAAAATAATAATAATTTTGAACAAAAGAGTTAATTAGTGAAAAATAATTGCTTGCGGCTTACTTCACTTCAGATGAAAAGAGCATTGGCTTGTTGGAATTTTGCTGCACCAAAAGTTGTTCCCAGATGTGTATTATTATTACAAAACAATGCACACATGCCAGCAGCCGTATCACCCACAGAACACAGGATTAAAATCCACTGATGCTAAGCAGGTTGGGGTCTGGTTGGTACTCGAATGGGAGACCTTCTGAAAACCTTGTGTGGCTGGTTGAAATGGTGTTAGTGGCAAAACAGAAGAAAATGTTCTGAGTGGATCAGTGTAGTAACAGGGATAATGTACTGTATAAATCTTTTGTTTTTTGGATGAGACAAATTCCGAAATCCCTTCTGAAAAAGCTTCCTGGTCACATGATGCCTAGTCCTCACCTCTCTGAGTGGACTACCTGCAGGCAGATGCTGACCATTGATGGTGGCTGAGGTAACTCTAATGTCTGTCCTTTGAATGTCTAGAAAAGTGATATACAAATGAAATCACATCATATCATAAGAATGCATAGCCCCAAAAGACCACAGCTATCAAACAAAGCAATAAAGCACGAGATTGTACAGCTTATGGTTTGAAAATGAATGTAATGAATAAAACAAACAATGATGACCAACAGCTTTGGGGTTAAAACATTAATGTTAAATACAAAATGTAATGTTTTCTGAGTTGTAACAGGTGTATGTAACAGGTGTTGCATAGAAACATATTAAGTTACCAGCAGACTGGCTGATTAATTGGCTGAATTTGGTCTTTGTTGATGTTAATGGTGCCATTTATTTTGTTGACATTTTCCTTCAAGTCTTTATGTCTCTTTTTATTTGTGCTAGTTTCCCCATTTTCTTTTTTTTCTGACCTGCCTCTCTGGACCTGCCACCAGCATAGAGGTCCCATGTTCTCCATAAATATTAAAAATAATATAAAAAATATATTTTTTTTTTCTGCAAAATGTCATCAAATGCTACTGTAATACGCCACTGTTAAATACAATTGTCATAAATTTCCCTTACAATGAGTGACTGGACTATGATATGAAAGAAGTGAACCAGAAGCCCAAAAACTGTTGCACATGACATTTTTTTTTTACACTCATATTCATATATTATTATTATTATTATTATTATTATTATTATTATTATTAATAATAATAATAATAATAATAATAATAATATTCCAAATAATGTTTTTAAGACTACTGTGTACTCTAAAGCCAGAAAATAAGACTCACAGGAGAATTTCTGGCCCTCTTCAGACATCCATCATCCCTATCTATTCTCTCTTTCTCTCTCTCTCTCTCTCTCTCTCTCACACACACACACACAGCATCGCTCAGCAGGCTCAGTTTAGGACTGTCGATGTGTTAATCACTAAAGAATGTGTGTGTCTCAAAACACACACTCATGTAGTGATACAGAGGTCGTCCTCAGTCTCTTCATTTTAGCCTCATTTGGACCGTCTCCAAATATACTAAAGGACTGAATCAATCAAAAACAATATTTCCACAACTTTCCACTTTCCTCAGAAGTATTTGTTCAGCAAAGACATGCTTGGAGTTAAAATTTTGTTTCTTTCATTTAGAACTTGAGCTGTGAGGATAACAATGCTAACAGACACCAGAACTCAAAAGCCTAAAAGCCCAATACATCAATTATTTTGTTATGAACTACAAACCGGATTCCAAAAAAGTTGGGACGCTATACAAATTGTGAATAAAAACTGAGTGCAATGATGTGGAGATGGCAAATGTCAATATTTTATAAGATAATGCTTATTTTATAACTGTAAACGGTAGAGGTGTAGTAACGTGAGTCAAAAATAAGTGTTAAACATATCGCAGGGTTGAAAAAACCTTAGGCCAAACATCAAGTATTGTTTTATTAACTACATAACCCGAAAATCCGAAAACTCAAGACCACAGACAATCGTAACAAT
>BRDA01034154.1:0-10460 GCA_036984385.1 Crenuchus spilurus | reverse complement strand
TGGCGGTTGGCTGCTGTTCGAGTGGGTGTTGTACTGATCGGTAATCTAGCGTGTAGAATTGGGTTATGTCAGGCCCTTATGTCAGGTCATTGTGTATCAAGCCCCTGGTCAGGTCATTGTGTCAAGCCACTGTGTCAGGTCATTCTGTGAAGCTCCTGTGTCAGGTCATTGTGTCAAGAAGAGCTGCGTTTTAGTCAGCCGAAGTGGCCGGAAGAGCCGCGTTTCCCTCAGTTGAGGCGGCCAGGAGAGCCGCGTTTCAGTCAGCCGAGGCGGCCAGGAGAGCCGCGTTTTAGTCAGCAGAGGCAGCCAGGAGAGCCGCGTTTCAGTCAGCCGAGGCGGCCAGGAGAGCCGCATTTCAGTCAGCCGAGGCAGCCAGGAGAGCCGCGTTTCAGTCAGCCGAGGCGGCCGGAAGAGCCGCGTTTCCCTCAGTCGAGGCGGCCAGGAGAGCCGCGTTTCAGTCAGCCGAGGCGGCCAGGAGAGTCACGTTTCCCTCAGCTCAGGCAGCCAGGCAGAGCCGCATTTCGCTCAGCTCAGGCGGCCAGGCGAGCCGCGTTTCCCTCAGCTCAGGCAGCCAGGCGAGCCGCGTTTCCCTCAGCTCAGGCGGCCAGGCGAGCCACGTTACACATTGTCAAGTCAGCCCGGCAAGCCGCACGTCACCCAGTTCGGTTTTGGGTGATTTTGGGGCG
The DNA here is from genome assembly GCA_036984385.1 of Crenuchus spilurus. Classification (NCBI taxonomy): domain Eukaryota; kingdom Metazoa; phylum Chordata; class Actinopteri; order Characiformes; family Crenuchidae; genus Crenuchus; species Crenuchus spilurus. The sequence continues at coordinate 9,774 of BRDA01034154.1, read as the reverse complement.
TTGGGAGCCGCCCCTGAAAGTGGGGGATTCTGTTAGATGTTGCTGCTCCTGATACCAGTGTGGGCCATTAGAGGTCGCCACCTCCCTGGTTTCAACCAGCCTTATTGCCCACACCTGAACGTGATCAGTGGCTATTAGGCTTGGCTACATAAGCAAGCCACTCACGTTTCAGAGTGTGGGACATTCACCTCAACTCACCTCAACTCACCTCATCTCACCTAACCGCTTTCTGTCGCAGCAGTGTCTGCGTGGTCTGCTCACCTCGGCTGCGTCGTCCTGGACAATCCCGCTGGAAGCAGTCCAGCAGTCCAGCCTCAGGTCCTCAGACCTCCAGCTGTCAGAACCCCAGCAGTCAGGCTGCAATCCCTCAGGCCTTCAGAAGTCAAACCTCAAGCCCTCGAGTCTTCAGAAGTCAAACCTCAAGCCCTCGAGTCTTCAGAAGTCAAACTTCAATCCCTCGAGTCTTCAGAAGTCAAACCTCAAGCCCTCGAGTCTTCAGAAGTCAAACCTCAAGCCCTTGAGTCTTCAGGAGTAAAACCTCAAGCCCTTGAGTCTTCAGAAGTCAAACCTCAAACCCTCAGAATTCAGACCTAAGTCCTTAGTCCTTCAGCAGTCAAACCTCAAGCCCTCAGATGTCAATCCTTCTGATCCCTAGTCTCTTTCCGTTTGTGTGGTCTATGTCTGGTTGGTTACCTTTGTCTAGTCTAGTTTCTTCTTGTGGTTATAGGTGGTTCATGTCTAGTCTGTGTATAGTCTTCTAGCCTTCCTACACTCTCAGCCTTCGTGATAGTAGCTGATGAGGAAAGTCAGCTACTGCTAGAGAGTGTACGTTGGACTTGAATAGTGCTTAGCCTTCAGTGTTTCACCCATACTTGGTCTTTGTGGTTTAGTCTTTAGTCTTCAGTCCAGTTCAGCTCTCCCACACTCTTGGCCTTCGTGAGAGTAGCTGATGAGCGAAGTCAGCTACTGCTATAGAGTGTAGGTTGGGCTTGGATGGTTCTTAGCCTTTAGTGTTTGTCTTATGCTTGGTCTTATGTTGTTTGGTCAGTAGTTATGTTCAGCCTTTCGTAGTTGGTTCCGATCAGTAAATCCCCACTGCTAGCTCTCATGATAGGAGCTGATCATGGCGGTTGGCTGCTGTTCGAGTGGGTGTTGTACTGATCGGTAATCTAGCGTGTAGAATTGGGTTATGTCAGGCCCTTATGTCAGGTCATTGTGTCAAGCCCCTGTCAGCTCATAGTGTCAAGCTCCTGTGTCAGGTCATAGTGTAAAGTCCCTGTGTCAGGTCATTGTGTCAAGCCCCTGTGTCAGGTCATTGTGTCAAGCCCCTGTGTCAGGTCATTGTGTCAAGCCCCTGTGTCAGGTCATAGTGTCAAGCTCCTGTGTCAGGTCATAGTGTCAAGCCCCTGTGTCAGGTCATAGTGTCAAGCCCCTGTGTCAGGTCATAGTGTCAAGCCCCTGTGTCAGGTCATAGTGTCAGGCCCCTGTGTCAGGTCATAGTGTCAGGCCCCTGTGTCAGGTCCTTGTCTTCAGTCAGTCCTTGTCAGATCCTTTGTCTTAGTCACTGTCACGCCCTTGTGTTAGTTCAGTTAAGTCTTTTTGTCCTGTCTTTGTTCTGTGTTTTGTCTTTTACTTTCAATAAAGATCAAATATGGACTGTTCCTCTGTCTCCTGGCCCATTCCATACAACAGAATGTCCCACCTTAAAAGCAACTATCCAGGTGGCCAGGAGAGCTGCACTTCCCTCAGTCGAGGTGGCCGGAAGAGTGTCACTCCGTCGAGGTGGCCAGAAGAGCTGCGTGTCACTCAGTCGAGGCAACCGGAGGAGCAGCGTGTCACTCCATCGAGGCGACTGGAAGAGCCGCCTGTCACTCAGTCAAGGCGGCCAGGAGAGCCGCGTTTCAGTCAGCCGAGGCAGCCAGGAGAGCCGCGTTTCAGTCAGCCGAGGCGGCCAGAAGAGCCACATTTCAGTCACCCGAGGCGGCCAGGAGAGTCGCGTTTTAGTCAGCCGAGGCGGCCGGAAGAGCCGCGTTTGAGTCAGCCGAGGCGGCCAGGAGAGCCGGGTTTCAGGCAGCCGAGGTGGCCGGAAGAGCCGCATTTAACCCACTTTTTCATTTGTGTTGAACTCGTCGTAAATCCGAGGCCCCTTCATCTATTTAAATACGTTTTTAATTTTTTTGATGGGCAAAGGGTCCTTTCTCAAACATGCTTTTTGGTTAAGCAATAGGTCAAATATTTTCTGAGTTATGGGCGTTTGTTCGGAGAGTGTAATTCAAGCATTTTCAAGTAATTCTCTCTGTATCTGATACAAAACCATAACTTCTGACAGGGCAACGGTAATCCCAACCCCCACTTACATACTGGTTTATAAAGGCGGTTGCTATGGGACCCAAGGTGGCTGCTAAAGTGTTGCTTAACAGGTGCAATAGTATTTCACTTGTTGGTAGGTGGTGCTAGTATATTGATAAACCAGTATGTAACCACCTTGGGTACCATAGCATACGCCTTGGGTGCCATAGCAACCGCATTGGCTGCCTTAGCAACCACCTTGGCTGCCTTAGCAACCGCCTTGGCTGCCTTAGCAACTGCCTTGGCTGCCTTAGCAACCGCCTTGGCTGCCTTAGCAACCACCTTGGGTGCCATAGCAACCGCCTTGGGTGCCATAGCAACCGCCTAGTTATTGTTTTATCTGTGATCAGTAGGGATCACTGGTTAGTTTTTGTGACTTGAGTCAGTATTACACTGTAATAACAGAGCTAACACCTGAGAGTCAGTAGCAGGTGGTTACATTACATTACATTTACAGCATTAGGCAGATGATCTTGTACAAAGCGACGTACAACAATATTTTCTTTACATTAAGAGAATTATCTCAGCTAGTACAGACAGGTTAGAGTCCAAACTACTCTTCAGTTCAGACTCTGTTAGAACAAAACCATCACTGATGAGTTCAGGGGTTGAGTTATTAGAAGGTATAGAGAGTAACATTAGTGAGAACAAAGCAGTAAATCAGAGAAATTCAGCTTTATGAGTTAAATACAGTGTTGGGAACGTTACTTTAAAAAAGTAATTAGTTATAGTTACTCACTACTTGTTAAAAAAAGTAACTTACTTAGTAACTGAATTACTCTATAATAAAAGTAACTCGTTACCAGGGAAAGTAACTATTTGCATTACAGTTCAAAAAAGTTGTATGTCAAAGAATAAGGATTTTTTGAAAAAGCAGTTTTCACAGTCAGTTGAAATGAGTAGATCAGAAAGGTGTTTGTACATAACTCTTTAAATTTATTGCACATCAACAGACCAGTGCAGGATAAAATCCTTTAAAATACCAAATCTTTGTAAAAAAAAAAAAAATGCAAAATTAAACAGTTACACTATATAAAGTGCATTTACATCTATCAAATTCAATTAAATTCTCTCAACCTGAGACAACTGGTTTATTCACAACAGAAGTAAACTTAACAACAAAACCTGTATAGTCTTATTCTTCAAAAATCAAGCCTTTCCTGCTTGGCGGACTTTGCCCCAAGTCCTTTGCTAGTGGACGGTGGTTGCTAACTTTTGTAGCTGCGTGGGTCGTTGTGAGATGCTTTATTAAATTATAGTTGCTTACAGTGGATGTCGACAAAGTCTTCGCCCGAGGACATAATGTACACGTTACATGCACGTTTTTGCCTTTAACTTCAATTAATTTAAAATAATGTTTATATCGCCACCTTGAAAATGCAAACTTTTCTTCGGCTTGCTCCTCTGCCTCTCAGCAAATGTGTAAAAAAACTGGCTCTGATTGGCTACCATAATGCTGCCTTAGCCAATTGCTTTCTCACTTTAGTTAAACAGGTGTTACATCGAGAACTGTGACCTATCGAGATCTGTGACTTCTTCTATCAAGTCACAGATCTCGAGAGGTCACAGTTCTCGGTGTAACATCTGTTAATCCTCACTAGCCTGAGCAGAGGTCTGCTCGGATTACTGTTAGTATATCAATATATAGTAACGGACCACTTTTAATGAAGTAACGTCAACGGCGTTATAACGACAGGAAAAGTAATTAATTATTTTATCCCGTTACTGACAAAATGACGTCGTTACGTAACGCCGTTATTTTTAACACCGTTATTCCCAACACTGGTTATTCGTTATTAAATTGGCTTTATTCTGCACTCAAAATATAAGCAACTACTCCTCCTAGAGCTTTTGTCAGACCTATTCCCAATCGAGTTGCTTGTGGTTTTTGGAGCGATCCGTGTTACGGATTTCGGAAAATCATCGTTCAAACACCGGTTTTTGGTCACATTGGATTCCAGCAAAATGTGTCCGTAAATTTTTGTCCCAGAATTTTAAACGCCTCTAGAAGTCACAATTTTCGAGCTACAAACACGAAATTCGGGCCCCTTCTTGTCCAGTTACGGACAGATTGCACTTATCCCTCTCTTTCTATCACTCTTTCAAAATCTCTCCATTTATTTTAATAGGGCCTGGCTAGAGTGCGTGATGTCATCACCACTCTAGCTTTCAGTGAAAATGGGCATAATTCGGTTTTTCTCTGAACAAACTCTTGTAAAACCTTATGCTTAATTCTCAAATGAAAAAACCTAAACCTTTACAAAATGTAAAACCTTTTGGTGACTACCATCTCTGTTGTTGTGGCTTCTGTAAGACATTCCTGTTCAGCACTTGATTCCTAGTGCTGAACTGACTGAACATATTCACATTTATTTTAATATATACGCCTGTTTCATTCCAGGGTTTGATCCTGAACATGAAAGGGCACCAATTTTGCTTTTCATGCTATTTGAACTGCCCAAATGGCTTTTGTTTTAAACCTGAAAATGTATTCAATTCCCAACCATGTAATACGGTCACACACACACAATATATATAAATATGTATATATATATATACACATAGGGGTTAGACAATGAAACTGAAACAGCTGGTTTTAGACCACAATAATTTATTAGTATGGTGTAGGGTCTCGTTTTGTGGCCAATACAGCGTCAATTCATCTTGGGAATGACATATACAAGTACTGCACAGTGGTCAGAGGGATTTTAAGCCATTCTTCTTGCAGGATAGTGGCCAGGTCACTACGTGATGCTGGTGGAGGAAACCGTTTCCTGACTCGCTCCTCCAAAACACCCCAAAGTGGCTCAATAATATTTAGACACAAAGACTTGCTGTCTTGGTCACAGATGCGCCAGCAAGACGTGCAGCAACAATTTGTCCTCTTTTGAACTCTGGTATGTCACCATAATGTTGTGTGCATTGTAATATACTATATAACTGTGCTCTTACCTGCTAACTGAACCTTCACACTCTGCTCTTACTGGTGCAATGTGACATTAATGAAGATTGGCCACCAGACTGGTCCAATTTAGCCATGAAACCTCCCTCACTAACATGACAGGTGTTTCAGTTTCATTGTAATGTATGAATATATAATGTGTGCTACATTACCGGTTAATACCAAACTTAATATGTGAAGTTAGATTGTGTTTATATATCAGGAACTATGTTGGACTCAGATCAATACTTATTGAATTGGTGAATTTACTGACTTACTTCTCTAGCTTTTGCCGTCCATTTCACTTTTATACATTTGTGATTAACAGGCCTAAATAGCTTAATAAATGTCAATCATTTTTCCATAAAATACATTATGTAAAACAAGCCAGTGAAAACATCTGTATATTTTCATTTTTCTGCAATAGAAAATTCTCTGGTGCTAGCATTACTGAGTCCTGATGAGCCCAGATGACAGCAATTGCATAGTGAAGCCAAAATGTCTGACACCCTCACCACCCCTCAGAGAAACACACAGATGTGCAGAAAAGAAGCAGCATTGACTTTTTATTAACCATGCCCAGAAGCAGCATTTATTTCTCTGGACGTGGGGACAACAGGGATGGACAAATGGATGAATTGGTATTATAGATCTTGTTTGGAAGAACTGGAGGCTGTCTGCTCCAAATCAAAGATGAAAGTATTATTGAGACTCTTATCACCAGAAAGTCCAAAAGCCAGGGTTTGTCAGGGTATGGGGCTTTGTTATTTCACTAGGGCAGTCCTTCAGAGATTTTGAAAATATTCATTCTTCTGGAAGTTTCACAGAGATCTATTTCCTCACGTTAAGATAATCAGACATCTGCTTCAGTGGTGCCTCTTTAGGAGGGCTGTTCTGTGATGAAGATGGAATAGGTTGAAATTGTCTACTACTCATGTTTAGAGTACTTGTGACCATTTCTTTGCTTGCTTGAATTGGATGCTATTTGGTTATGTACTGTAACACTTCATAATAACATTACCGAGTACTTTGTTAATTTTCAAACTCTGATGAACAAACAATTTGTTAACATTTGTAAATATAAATACAGTCATCCGTAACTACATGAATTGTCATTTATAAACATTTGTTCATGTTCCAATTCTCATGATCTAATGATTTGTTCACAGTTATTAATCATTAGTTAATGGCTTATTAATGAAAGTTATTATAACGCTTTTATAGATGGAGGAGAAAAGCACACTCAAACATAACCACATAAAATAGATCACCAAACAAAGTACAAGCTGATATCTTAATCACCCAAAGTCAATCACACTCATGCACAAACAAATACAACTCTTTCCCAATCAGTCTCTTAAATAAAAGTCTCAAGAGAAGCAAAGCTCCCATGTTGCATCAGTGGAGTCAGAGCTCAAAGGTGTCCTAGAATCATCTCCTTATAAAGTACATTGCCACGCCCCCTCACCAAACAGAAGTCCAAAGATAATTGGTTGGAGCAAATGAGGAGGAAACAGGAAGGCGATTGGCTGGAAACGCAGCACGTAAAACTCACTTATAATTAAAAGAATTAGTTTTCAACATTATTTACTGAGAATTTGTTACATGAACTCACATAAATGTCATAGGCCTATGGTGTCAGATTTAAGCCAAAATGTTATGCATTCAGGAACTGTGATTCAAAGACATTAGCTTTTGAATGTACATTATTACACTGCCAATACAAAACGTGAGTCAGTTGAGTCATTAGTATATTCAGTTCCATTTTCAGAGATTCACATTTGCATTCTATTTACATTTTTGTACTTTTTATTCATTCAGATCAACTTTTACAAGTTTGTTTCAATATGCTACTTCAAAATTTCAGCATTATCACAATTACTGCCAGAATTGCAAATCTAAAATATGAAATCTATATTTGTCTTGTAACATCTGAATTGTATATGTATATATTTGTAAACATGAAGGTAAGTACTTAGATTTGAACTTTACTCACCTCAGTATTTGAAATAGCTTGCACAAGCGTGCTGGCTTGGTGGTTAGCACGTTTGCTGAAGTCTTGGTTTGAAGGCCCCATCTGGGTCTCCAGTTTCCTACCACAGTCCAAAAACATGGAGGTAAGGTGAATTGGGTACTCTAAATTGTTTTTGTGCATGTGTGTGCACCCAGCGATGGATTAACTAGAAGAGTCTGTAATGTCCTGCCCTGCTCCAGTGAGGGGTTAGGGGACTGACCGTGACCCTGATCAGGATAAAGCCGATAGGATGACGGAAGGAAGTATGTGCCTCATTTTCACATGTGAATTTTTGACAGCCAGTTGTGATTGCATAGCTGTCTATACAATGAAAGACTGTCCTTTGCCACAAAGCACACTAAAAACAGAATATTTTATTGTGAAGAATGTTAATTGGTCACAACCTGGTATACGTCTCTTAATGTCCTGAAAGGCTATTGTCCAAGTGATTTCCCTGCCCAGACCCACCTGCTAAACCTGGCAATTAGCAGATGAATTGGTCCAGGTGTGGAAATCACCAAACTCTGCTGAACAATGTGCTGGATAGCAGTACTTCAAAACAAGATTTGAAGATCCCTGCCATATGGTTATAATTCTCACAACAGAGCAACAACACTGTCAAAAGTTTGCATGTAGAAAACTGAAACACAGACTTGTACGAGTTAATCTAAATAACTAATTGAGTTAATCCTAAAAAAAATCTGCATACACTAAGTTCAGTTTAAAGGTTTTTTAGGGAACCAAAGTGATTCTTCTATGGTATTGCTTCACACAACCCTCTCTGGTGTCTTTTTGTACATGTATTTGAAGATAATGACACATCACTGAAAAGTAAATATCCAACAATATCAAAAAATATATCACTGAAACAGAAATGAGCAGCAAGCACTGGTAATGTAATATGTGCATCCACAGAGTAGACATGTGGTTCCTGTGTTATTAGACAAAGGTTCATGACTGCTTTGCCTGAAGGCATTTCCATACCAACTGTTTACATTTCCATCCATCTTACAATAATCAATCAACAATGAGCAAAATTAGCTGTTTACAAAATTAATTCCTGTTTACAGAGTTCCCATGGTAATTTGGAGAGCAGTAATCCCATTTTAAATCCATGTATGCATTGCTGTACAGATGCTGTAAACAGTTGTAATGGGAAGCAAACTTTATTCCCACAGTGTTGGTGTGTTGTGTCCAGATAATGATCTGGCCTGTTTAGGGGTATTTTCTATGCTACACTAATGTAAATACACAGTGTAAAGTTTGTAATATGTTTTAATATTGAATTTGTATATCTACGTATATACAGTATTTGCAATGCGGCTTTAAATACTTTAAACAGATAACAAAAGGTGTTTATATACTATTTTAAAGGGAAAAAATATAGCCAATCAACCTTCTGTTCACTCTCCTCACCCACGACTGCTCCCCCATCACACACCTCCAACCTCTTCATCAAGTTTGCGGATGATACGACTGTAGTTGGCCTTATCAGCAACAATGATGAGTCATACTAAGGGTTCTAAATTAAAATTTTGGCGGGTGTTAATAAAAAGTTACTAGCCAATTTGGCCAGTGATGCAAGAGGCATTACATGCATGATACATAAGGCTCCGTTCTCGGTCATTCATCCCCTGGCAGTACTTCCTACATTTCCCACTATATGCCTTAACACTACGTCAGGGGTGCACCGGTTGATCGAAAAGGTAGTGTGGGTAGATCGCATGGCATAAAAAAAATAGACGCCAGCCTATCATCCGTCCTCGCCACCCAACCTACGACCTACACAGTGCTATGTTAACAAAGGGAAGAGTATCTATCCTATCGTTAGGGCGTCTCTCAATCTTTCTTCAATGGATTTCTGCGGTATTCTAATATTCATGTCACTCATGTCCACGAGGATTATTGACGACCAGCTCTGTTTACGGAGTTGCGTTCAGGGTTGCCAGATCCCCCAAATCCTCCAGCCAGAAAACTGCCATACACAAGCTGATACTATCTAAATAAAATCTATCTATCTATTGATAAAATCTAAAGCACACAATCACAAAAGCATAAAAAATAAATCATTATATTGTTCATTTTATTTTCTATTTAGTTCAAAAATCCCTGTATCCCCCTTCAGAAGGTTTACCAGTGAATGCATTTTCACCAACTGGCAACTCTGGTTGCGATCGTCTTTTTATAAGAGAATACTTTTATTATATATTTGTATTTATACATTACAAAAACAAATATGATTCTTGTTTGTTGTATGTCAAATTAACTATGATATGATTATTATTATTAATTATAGACGACCAGCTCTGTTTACGAAGTTGCGATTAGTGTTGCCAGATCCCCAAAAACCTCCAGCCCATCAAAAAAGCATCAGGCTTTTCACACGTGAAGATCATTAAGTCCAAGTATTGTTCCACCATGACTGATGATCATTTGGAGGTTTGCTTGAGGCTGGCTATCAGCAACTACT
>BRDA01034147.1:26512-64117 GCA_036984385.1 Crenuchus spilurus | reverse complement strand
TTTAGGTGAGAGCGAAATAATTTATATGTGTTGATGTCTCTAATTATTGTTGGAATGGTATTCCATTCGTGAGAAGCTTTAACCGAAAAAGCTGACTGACTAAAAGCTCTTTTTAGTCTTTATTAGTGACTTTTTTAGTGGAATAATACAATTGCCTCTGGACACACCTCGAGTGATTCTGTGTGTGGATGTTCTAAAACCACTAAGGGGAGGTGGGGCCATCCCGTGTAGGATTTTGTATGTCTGACAGGTGTTCGTGTACTTAATAAGATTGTCCCAACTTAGAAGACTGTATTTTACTAAAATGAAGCAGTGATGAAAGTGTCTTGGTTTCTTGTCAAGAACCTTAAGTGTCTGCTTGTATAAGGACTTCAGCGATTTCAGAACAATGGAGTTAGTCTGGGACCAGCTTGTTAGACAATATGTGAAATGAGGAAAAATCATTGAGTGCATGAATGTTTTGGCAGCTTGAATAGACATTGAATTTCTAATAAATCGAAAATTAACTAAATTAAATTTGACTTCTTTACACGTTTGTTTTACATGTGATTTAAAATTAAGTTTGGAGTCCAGATGCATGCTCACGTATTTGTGTTCTTGAACAATTTGTAACTTTTCTCCTGACACTATAAATATCATATAACATTAGCATTAGCATTAGCATTGTGATATTTTAGCTTCAGTTAGCTACGAATAGCGCATTCGGCTAAAGTGTGAAAGTAAAAAGTGTCTATTTATGTCATTTCTTCCTAGACAGCTCCTAAGCAAGTCACCTGAACCCCACCTGCTGCCCGGGCGCTGAGGATGATGGGACTGCCCACCATTCTGGGCATGTGTGTGTGTGTGTGTGTGTGTGTGTGTTCACTGCACTGTTGGGACCAGATTTATGTGTGTAGCACTCTGGTGTAAGAGTTTGCAAATGTAAGTCCTGAGGCAGACTGGACAGACTAAAGCTTTGCTTTATCATATGTCCTCTATAACCTCTTTGACTCTTAAACGACTGCAGATGACCTGAAACAGCAGGAACATGTCGGAGCATAGAAATGCAGTGTCAGCCGGCCTAGCAGCTGCGCTTTATTTGACTTGTTTCTTCATGCAACACTTGAACTGAACACTTGAAGTTCAGCTGAGGATCACTTTTTCAGAGGCGGTGAAAATGACACGGCGGTAAAGCCTGACTGACTGAGTTTTTAGTGTTATCCACGCGCTTGTGATACAAAGGGAATGATTTTCAGGGCTAATTGGATCATGAAGTGTCAGGTAAGAGACGAGCTGCTGGGATGGAGACATGAATAATGTATGACGGCTTCTTAAACTCTTCATACAGATTGAAAGGGACCGGCTCAGGCAGACGCTTAAACGGATATACCTCCTCCTCACGATTACAACACTGACCTGAGCAGTTAAAGTACAAAAGCTGAATTGACTCTTCGTCTGAGTCCAGTTTAATACAGCACAGCTCATTCTGGGCTTGTTTTAACAAGGTTACCAATTAACTCAACAAGCTTTACAGCCTGAGTGTACAGGGTACTATACTATACTATACTATACTTATACTATACTATACTATACTTTTCAAAGATGACCTGTAAAATACATACATCATGTATTGTCAATCATTTCAGAAGCCCCTCCCCTTAGAGTCCAATTACTCCACCCTATCTCTATTGTGTCAGTCATTTGATTAGCTCCTCCCCTCAAAGGCCTATGACTCCACCCCATCACTATCACCTGTGTTTGATCTAGTGTCATACAGCTTTTAAGCCCCTCCTCTCTGTGTCTTATGACTCCACCTTATATATAGATATACATCAGGGCTGGCGCTCCGCCCACGCAGATCATACACTGCGAGTTGGGGGGTGGTGGGGTGTGCCCTGTGGAGACTTAAGTGGTGGAAGGAGTCAGGATGGGGGCACACAAAGCATTTGAGCTCATGGCACCCACATGGCTAGCACCGGTACTGATATACATATACAGTGGTAACCCTACTTACGAGCATCCCTACTAACGAGTATTCCAGGTAACAAGGCGAGATCTCAGAATATTTTTGTTCCAGGTAACGAATAAAATTCCAAGTAACGAGTAGCCTAAATTAGTTCAAGTATGCCAACCGCTAGGGGCGCGGCGGTCGTAGCATCCCCTAGATGCTAGTGTAGAAGAAGAGGTCAGTCATTACCTTTGACCGCTGTCCAGTGAAAGTGCTAGTGAAAGCGACGCAAAAGTAGTAAAAGGTAGTGAACAAGAAAGTTAGATACATTTTACTTTTACTTTTCATATGATAAGTGTAACCATGCCATACACGTACGCCCGTCCTCCTGTCCTCCTTAGCCGCCAGCCTACACGAGCACCGTCGTCGTCACGTTTATGTTTTAAAAACCCATATAAACACATTATTTAGCATATTAAAGTATACTGTATATTGGCCGGCTGACACGGATTAATCAGTTTTACATGTATTCTTATGGGGAAAATGCATCCAGCTAACGAGCAAACCAGCTAACGAGCTCGGCTCCTGCACAGATTAAACTCGTAAGTAGGGTTACCACTGTACTATATTTGTGCATAATTCTGAGTAAAACTTTACCAGATTGTCACACAAGTCCTAAAAGCAGATCAACAAATGTGACACAAATATTAGACTTGTGTTTATTCAATATTACAGTCTGTGAGTCACTAAAGTATGTGAACCTTTAGGATTAGCAGATCATTTGAGTTAGATGTTGGGATGACAATGAGGTGTGAGTGGGTTTTGTTTAAAGAACAGAGATCTAAGTCTGATCTTTATAACATGTTAGTGGAAGTGCTTCATGAACAAAATACATTTCTGAGGACCTCAGAGGAATAGTTTTTGATGCTCATCAGGTCCTCTGAGTGTCTTTTGTGTTGTCTGTGGTCATTGATCGTACAACACAGAGGCATCGATAAGAGATTAGGCTGAAACACTGAAGTGTTCCTTTAATCTGGACATCTAGATGACTGGATAGTGTCAGAAAAGGCAGAAAGGGAACAGTCATGTGCTGTATTGTGGTCAGTCTGACACTGTAAACCCCTGTTATCATTTTCAAATCTTTAATATTGTTCTGGATTACTGAGCTTCAGTCTCACAGCAGCAACCTTAGACTTTTGATTACAGCTTCCATCAAACATAACTAAAGAGAAATATATATAAAGAGAGGGGGGGGAGAAGCCATTGTGATTGTAACCAGGGAAACACTATCTCACCCGACAAGCATAAAGGTTCATTTGTTCAGTGGATTTTATTAAATGATGAAAAAGCAGCGAGGAATTCATTCAGCAGAAATATCTGGAATTTATTCTTTTCAGTTTATTGGACAGAGGCACAAATGAACCAGCTGATAATACTTTCATAAAACACTATTTTCTTACATTTACTTTTACTTTTATTTCATTACAGACAGTATGAACAGAAGATATTTCATGTCTTGTCTGCTCAACTTAATTTTATTAGTTAATGTACATCAATTCCAAAAGTTGTGATGGTAAAATGACAAAAAACACAAAGAGGTGAAGTGTTTCAAGTGTTATTTTGTCTCATTCTTCTTGTAAACCCTCTGGAGTCTGAGGCATTTTCAGACACTCTGATGTAGATTTTTTTTTTTTTTTTTTTACATATTACACCCATCTGAAATTATTTTATTCCAAAGTGCTACACATGCTTTTGTCACAACAACAGTGTCAAAACAGTAAGAGTGTCATAAATCTGTAGTTTGATCAATTCTGCTCTACACTTAGAATTTCCAAAAACCTATTTCCAGATGTGGTGATATATTGTGGAAAAAAACACTCTAAACATTTCTAGCTTAGACGTTTGAGCTCAGAACTTAATAAACATAGATGCTGGCTACAGACTGATTATTACAGCTTTTAGAAATTGTTTGTGGTTTCATTTCTAAAGCTTAATGATTACGAGGTGACACTGTGTTTTCCTCAGCCACTAACCCTTCATTGAAATTTCATGAGATAGGTGTGAGCACTCAAGGTAAGAGGTGTTTGTTCAGGTTCACATTCCACACACTTCATGGCCGCTAATCCACCAATGACATGTCCTGAAATACCATGTCATTATCGTATGAATGACAGATTGCCTCATTTGGCAGGAAAAAATGTGCAGCTGTTTGACTTGCTCTGAAAAACATGTCTCTGCTTATTTAAGCTCCCCTCACTAATATATAAAAATATTGTTTCAAGCTATATATAGTTAAAAAGTAGATCCTTTAAGGCTTCTGTGTATGTTTAGTTTTGTTTGTAAAATCTTGCAGAGTTATATACAGTAAGTGTTTTTGCATAATTTTGTTAATATTCCACTGGTAGGAACATTGTTTTCAAAGAGTTATTAGACTCTTTGGACCAGACCTGGACCAGTACCTAAATGACACGTATTTCCTTCATTGGCCTAAATATCACAGGGGATTTACAAAGATGACTTCAGCTGAAAATGGGAACCAGAACTCAGTTTAGCCTGAATAAACCACAGCTCTGGGATGATAGAGTTAGCTGGTTGACACTGGGCCAGGTTTTTGTCCAAAATAGAAATGTCATTCAAACATTTCAAAGGTTGTATTTGGGCCAAATATGAACCAGAGATCAAAGGTCATGTCAACCCTTAAATATGACTGTTGCAGCCAGACTAGTTTGGGCCCAAATATTCTCCCCATAACTTCTATTAACGATCTGTAAATGCCTTAATTGGGCCTGATGGCTTTTATTTTGTCTTAGCAAAAAAAAAAATGGTCTAAATTTTTTTGCAAATGCTGTAAATTTGCACCACTGTCAGAACCTTCAAAGGTCCTTACTGGCGATACAAGACAACACACGAACACAAAGAAGTTTGCCCCCTCATGCTAATTGCAATGACATTAATGTATTAGCAAGCACTATTTCCCCATAGATACCAGCCTATTAATTTTTCAATTACCACTTCAACATGTGCAGCAATCAAATAATCTGATATTAACACATAGCTTGATTAACCATTTTCTGCTTTTTAGATTTTCAACTAAAACACTGTAATTGATTTGATCGGCTTTGGACGGGTCTGCTGTGCTTTTTACTCAACAGTCATTTGATTGAATTCTTAACTACACTATAAAACTTTGACGAGTCTATGCAGCTCACAGCAGACACCAAGTCACTGTAATGTGTTCTCCAGCGTCAACACTGTGTTGTTTTGGGAGATGTACTGTTGATTTGGCCCATGTGGGCACTTCTATATTGAACCACAGCCATTACAGAGCCCCTTGGACTTTCAGTGTGGTGCAAATCCGCCCCCTGCTGGACAGCTAAGGTTAACACTACCAACTAATGCTTCTAACAGTCCACTAACAGTCTCAAATGACCCACATTACTGACATCACTTTAGGCTTGAATATGTTCACTTCTTCACTATTTATCCTAAAGGTGCCAATTAAGCCTGCATGTGCTTATGTGTGATTCATATCTGAGTATCAACACCCAAGTGTGTTATCATCATAAAATCTTTATTTTATTTTGGTATTCAGACTAATATATATATTATATATTGTGAATTGTATTTATTCTATTATTAACTATTTTTAACATGTTGGCCTGATGTTGACTAATAAATATGATGTTGAATAAATAACAATAATAATAATAATAATAATAATAATAATAATAATAATAATAATAATTTATTATTATTATTATTATTATTATTATTATTATTATTATTATTATTATTATTTAAATGGGGTTATGCTGATGTCCAGAATGAGAAATCAGCCTGTGTGTTTTGTCCAGTTGAGGGCAGCACCAGGCATTATGGACCTGGGTCAGACTCACAGTGACCAGTCCTGAACAGCAGGAGATACATCCCTGAGGTGTTTGGGTCTGAGGTGGTATCTACAGAGGTTTCAGTGCTCCAACAACTTGTGACATCATGGAGGGTCAATGTGGGCCCCTGATTTGTCCCCCACTGAGCATGTCTGGGACAATGACCAGCTTGCCAAAAACCAGCAGTGTAGCCAGTCTGACCTTTGAGCTGCATCATGACCTGCCAACCTATAAACACCCAAAATCTCTCCCTCTCCATGTACAAGTGATCATTTCAACCCATACTGATGATTTACACTCTGACCAAGCTGTCATTTATTGTAATACAGGGACATTTAATACACTTATAAGAGGTGCTTGAATGTTTGGGAACTTTTTAGAATTTTCTATATTTGTGTATTTTTTTCTAAACTCCTGAAGACGCTAAAAGCATTTGTTGTTAGACTGAAGTGCAGCTGGTTCAGGGCGGATTAACGGCGTCGCAGCATCTGAAACATCAGCGCTAAAAGACCTTGACAAACTCTGAAATGCGTCCAATCGGAAGCATAATTAGATCATTTAATTGACAGCTAGATTTAGTGAGGGATGCGACCTTGTGACCTGAGAGAATTAGGCTTTGACATCCTTTCCCTTGACTGTCTGACACAGCGTGACGGACCGATTACTACCGATTTTAGCCGAGCGGTCACGTCAGCCGCCCGCCTTTCAGGTGCAACCGTCACATCTGTGTACCAGCTCGGCTTTGTGGAGAATCACTGTGAAGGAGTTTATTATTTAGTCCTCTGTGATGTTGGGCCATATCGAGCGCCCTTGAGTCGCTGTCCTCAAACCATGTGGTATTTGAGAAATGATGGGACAGAGAAGTGATTTAGACATTAAAGAGCTTTGATCAGCGTAAATGAGCGATGATGAAAGGTCAGCAGGTAACGGAGGACAGATCAGATCAGCCAGATTAAAATGCTATCACATGATGAATTAATTAGCATCCAATTACAGCATGTACCTCAAGAGTCCAGCTGAATTCTGTTATTGTGACTGGGACACCATTAATGTGTTTCCACATTAATGGAACAGGCCAAGGAACAGGACTAAAAACCAAGGACCAAGGTCTAGGATTAAGAGCCAAGGACTAAAAGCCAAACATCAAGAGCCAAGGACTAGAGGTAAGGACTAAGAGCCAAAGACCAATAACTAAAAGCCAAGGAGGAAGAGCGAAGGTCCAAGGACTTAAAAATCAAGGACCAAGAGCCAAGGACCAATGACTAAAAGCCAAGGACCATGAACCAAGGACCAAGAGCCAATGACCAAGGACTAAAAGCCAAGGACCAAGGTCTAAAGCCCAAGCACTGAGAGCCAAGCACTAAAGGCCAAACATCAAGAGCCAAAGACTAAGAGCCAAGGACTAAAAGCCAAGGGGCAAGAGCCAAGGACCAAGAACTTAAAAGTCAAGAACCAAGAGCCAAGGACCAAGGACTAAAAGCCAAGGAACAGGACTAAAAGCCAAGGACCAAGGTCTAGGACTAAGAGCCAAGGACTAAAAGCCAAACATCAAGAGCCAAGGACTAGAGGTAAGGACTAAGAGCCAAAGACCAATAACTAAAAGCCAAGGAGGAAGAGCGAAGGTCCAAGGACTTAAAAATCAAGGACCAAGAGCCAAGGACCAATGACTAAAAGCCAAGGACCAAGGGCCATGAACCAAGGACCAAGAGCCAAAGACCAAGGACTAAAAGCCAAGGACCAAGGTCTAAAGCCCAAGGACTGAGAGCCAAGGACTAAAGGCCAAACATCAAGAGCCAAGGACCAAGGACTACAGCCAAAGGCTAAGAGCCAAGGACTAAAAGCCAAGGAGCAAGGACTTAAAAGTCAAGAACCAAGAGCCAAGGACCAAGGACTAAAAGCCAATGACCTAAGACCAGTTCTACTCACTCAACTTCAGTCTCAGGTTCTTCAGGTCTTCATTGGTGCAGGAGATGCTAATTTCCAATCAGATCACTGTGAAAAATCAACTATGACCTCAAATCAGAAACATTAGTGTTAGATTAACAGTTCAGGATCCATCTTAATCTTAAGAAAAGAAATCTTAAAGAAAAGCAACTCATATGCTGAACATTTTCTTCTCAGATTACAAACACACAGAGTAAACATTATGCAGATTAGTTGACAGTCTAATGTAAGGTGCATTATTCAGATAAAAAGAGGCTCAATGTTATTTCTGACTGAATGGGAATAAAAAGTTAATGATAGCATGCGAGGATTAGCCCTTTAAGAGGAGCTGCTACTGTATCCCTTTAATCTGCTGAGATTAAGTGTGTACTGTTATTCTGTTTCAGTTCAGACGTCACTGTGATGCTGTTAAACCACAGATTTATTAAACAGAGTGTTTACAGAGGATTTTAGCTTCACAAACCAGGGAGCTACAGAGCAGGAGCACCGAGACGGTCATCTGGGTGAAATGAGCCGCCTTCCCACACATGCCTGCCGGGGGACTGACAGTCTAACCTTCAGCTCTGAGGATTCTGGGAGCTGTGCCAAGTTTCCCATCTAAACACAGGGCTCCTCCAACCGGACAAACAATATCACTCATTCTCCTTTAATATCCACACTTTACCTGTATTATCAATAGCTTTAAAATTAATACTTTAATAACAAAGTATTGCCTTTAAAATGATTACTTTAGCTTTATCAATACTCTTTCTTTAATATAAATACATTCAACCCTTCACTTATAGACATATATATATTTATATATATATATAGACTGTAATCATTTTTCTTTTTTTGTCCAAACCTTTAAATTTAATAGAAAACAAAAAATTAAATCATGTGCAAAACTTAAAATAGGAAAGTAAACACTGGAAGTGAAGATACGTTTTTATCCGCCTGTTCATTGTCCACGCTCACCTGCAGAGATCACAATCCTGTTGTGGAGGCCACCTCAGGGGTCGGTTAATTATTGCCCAGCTCGAGGTGTTGATGAGGCCCCTCTTCTGTCCATCTTTTGTTGTTTATTTGTTTACGCTGCGTGGCAGGATGCTGAACTTCCAGACAGGTCTCAAACATCAAACTGTGACCTACAACTACTCGCAGTGGGTGCAGACACCAGCTTCTGGTGCCGCAAATGATCTGAAAGTGCACTCTAGTTGGTTCCAGAAGCTTCAGAGAAAAGCAGTGACCATAGAATGGGACACTCTGGAGAAAAACATGAGCCTAAGGTCACCATGGCCATTACCAAGGTCAGCTAGGAGGATAATAAGAAGCCCTCAGCATTGGACTGTAGAGCAGAACTGTGTTCTCTGGAGTGACAGAGCTTCATCTTTTGGAGTGCCCAGACCTAATTATTCAACATCAACACCTGACTTCACAAATGCTGTTGTGACTGAATACAATCATATCTTTGCAGTAATGTTCCAATTTCCAGTGTGAAGTCTTCTTAGAATGCTGTTTTTTTTAAATAAAATAACAATAATAAATATTATGAGTGTTTTCAATGAAAAACTCCAAAATTATATATGTTAAATATAAACAAATTTAAGAAATGAATGTGTGTAACACACAAAAAGTTGGGACAGAGGTAAAATAAGACAAGTACAAGTAACACCATTCTGGAAGGTTCCACAATTAGCAGTTTAGCTTAATGAGCTTAATGAGCTCATCAAATCTGAGGACTAAAGGGGCGACCAAAGTCTTAGCCTTTATAAGCAAGGGTGGGTTGTGGATCACCACTTTGGGCCAAACATGGTGAGAGAATTGTCAGTCAGTACAAAGGCAATGTTTCTCAGACTGTAAAAGATCACCATCTACAGTCATAATATCATATAGAGATTCCGGTTGTCAGAGGAAATCTTGGTGTTTAAAGTCTGAGGGTAGCAACTGCTGCTGACCAACAAGCTTTCAGGTGGTCATATATCATGACATAGCTACTTGGGCACAGACGTATTTTGGAAAATGATGATCACATAACAACGCAGCATAAGGAAATTCAACCTGAAATTGTATTACGTAATGATGAAGCTAACAGTGGCGTGGCAGTCCTAGCATGTTTGGTGCCCTGGGCAAAGTCTTGAGCAGAAACACTGGCGAGTTAACCTGAGATGAACTGAAAGTCAGTGGAAACTTGTTCTGTCCTCAGAAGAGTGCATGTTTCAGCATCATTTTGGAAAAAATGAATGTTCAACTGTATGTTCCAAAGTTGAATCCACTGTTTTTAAAACTAGAACTGTCTTTGTGAATATGTACATGTGGAAAACTTTTAAGATTTAAAGCACTTCTAACTAATGTAAAGTTTAAGAAAATTAATCTTAGAACCAGACATCCAAACCAAGAAGCATTGGTTTATAACTAGAACCATAGCTGTAAATGAGATGTACTGTACATGTGTGAAGAAATTCTACCTAATTTAAAAGTGAAGGATTCTTCCTAGAATCACACATCCAGGTCAAAAACCATTATAGAGCATTAGGTTTAAGATTAATAAATCGCATGATTCGGACTTCTGCATGTTCATTGGTTTAGACTTGTGCAAACATCTCAGTGAAGCTCTACAGTTAAGTTCAGTGGTTTTTGAAAATTAAATTAAAGGCTCACTCCCCAAAGACATTGAGAGCATATCATTAGGACAATTATTACTTTAATAACATCACGTTAATTGAAAACCAAAATCTGACCTGGTGGAGCGATTGTTCTCCAACACTATTTCTCAGCAAAATGGCCTTTGGGTTGATTTACAGTAGTACTTACATTGGGACCTAATCAGTAGATTAATATGGAGGAAAAACGGGGCAACATTTTTAATTAGGGCAGTCATTCCTGAGAACAACATACTTTCCAGCTGACAAGAGCTAATATGAGGATCTGAATGGTAGGTACTAGTGGAGTTAACCTACATAAAACAGTCTTAAACAGAAGACCAAGAACTGCCCATGAGGTGAAAGAAATAAACCGGTCAGACCATAGGAGCTCATCCTAATCAGGCCCAACAAATAAACTTAACACTGTCAAACCTGTTCTGACAAGTTTATGGAGATGGAATTGTGTTTTTTAAGTTTCATTTGAATATTTGTTAATATACAAATATTATCATATTAATAATTACATTTTCTTTTCTTCTATGATTTCATTCATATTTTATTAAAATTTGTGTTGAGACAAGTTCATAGAGCATGCAGACAACAATGTGAGACATGGACATTAATGGATTAATGGTGAAGCTTCAATACTGAGAGTGATAACAGTGAAGAAAAAAAACAGCTGAATATATAACAAAAAATACAATTCATTAAACATATATCATATACACATCCTTTTTGTACACAATTAAAATAGGATTGTTTGTGAATTCTTTAGTAAAATCTAGCAAGTAACTCTGATTAGTAATTATAGTATATATCTACAGTGTTACAAATTGTTCATTGGTAAGACCTCACAATGTTTAGCTAGTAGTCCCTGCTTAAATAGAGGTCTAAATGAGTTCAAATAGTCCACAGGTGCACTGAGCTGTCAAAACTCAGGTGATAGCAACCTCTCCAGAATTAGAGGAGAACTGCCCTCTGAGATGTGACAGTACAGGTGACCTGTGGTGTCCCACAAGGTTCAGTTCTTGGGCCTCTTTTATTTAACTTGTACATGCTCCCCTTGGTCAGATTCTACAAGATTATGGAATGTCTTACCACAGCTATGCAGAAGATACTCAGATTCACTCCCTTTTTCCAAATTACTGGGGTCCCCTTGATTCACTCAGTAACTGCCTTGAGTGCACCATTAACTGGATGTGACTAAACTGTCTGCAGATATAAAGATTAAACAGATTTTATTTGGGAACAGAAATGAGAGGCACAGTCAGGTGACCTATCTGGAGTCTAAAACCTTTCAATCTAAAGTACAGACTCAACCTCCATGTAATACTGGACTTAGATCTCAGTTGAAGTGTCATATTAAAGCTGTTACAAAATCAGCTTTATATTGTCTCAAGAACATCAACAAGATCAGAGATTTTCTAACTAAACTAGACCTGGAGGCTAAACTCATCCATGCCTTTATTTCTAGTAGGATTGATTATTGTAAATGTCTGCTAACTGGACTTCCAATATAAGAGAATTAAACAGCTTCAGATTATTTAAAATGCATCTTAATTTTCTGTTTAAAATTGAATGTTTCTATCGTTTTAAGATAAGACAAGATAGTCCTTTATTAGTCACAGCAGCAAAGGGACAACGAAGCACTCAGCAATAGAAAAAGGCATTAAATATACTATTAACAATATGTGACCCCACCGGGGAAAACCAGGTCAAAGTCATTCTTTTTTTTTCAAAATTTGTTTTTTTCAAAACAACTTTTTTTGCTAATTTAAGTTTTGTTTTTGATCAAAATATGTACTCCGATAGATATCTGAGACTATCTTTCATTTACAGCAATAATACTGAGTGGCTAAGTTTTGTCGCTAATGTGAGTGACACGATATTGACACGATATCTCAATAAATTGCCAGTGACTTTGGCCTGGTTTTCCCTGGTGGGGTCACATATAGAAATTGTAATAAAACTTGTGAGGAATATTTACAACTCAATTGTTCATGACTGTTGTACATACAGTAGAATATTAAACATGAGATATTGCACCTTGGTGGATTTAAATATTGCACATGCTGTATAAATAAACAAGTATCACAGTACGTATATATGTGTGTGTGTGTGTGTGTGTGTGTGTGTGTGTGTGTATGTTGTTATAAGTGAGTAAAGTTATAATTTTTAAGTGGTCTACAGGAAGCAGTGTTGGTTGTAAAATCTAACCACATCAGGAAGGAAGAACCTACAATAACGTTCGTTCACACACTTTAGATGAAGCAGTCAGTCACTGAAGGAGTTGCCTTTTGCTGTCAAAGACTCATGTATGGGGTGAGAAACATTCTCCAACATGGATGTTAACTTGGCTAACATCCTCCAGTCTACCACCACCTGCATTTGGTCTAGGGAACATCCCAGGACAGGATCAATTTGTCTAATCTCCTCCTGTCTGTGGCAGAGATGCTGCTGCCTCAGCAGACCACTCAATAAAAGATGGCTAATGCCACTACTGCATCATAAAAGATACTTATCATAAAAGATACTCTGAATGCACTCAACCTAACTAATTGTTTCTCTTTACTGTTCTCTTCTCTCTTTTCTAAAGAAATGGCTTCTGATGGTAAATTGGTGGCTGGATTGTCCTGCAGTCCATTCTAGAACACCTGCTCATCTACACCTACTGCTGCCATGTCCTCCTGCTCCTGAGGTGGATTCTCCTGCAGTCCACACTAGACCAGCTGGTCACCTACATCTACTTCTTGCATTCAGCACTCACCTACATGTAACTCTGCCAGCCTCAGACCCTCATCATTATCCAATCTCATCAATTACACTGAAGTAGAGATGTACACCTCCTAGTAATAATCAGACTGATGCTTCCAGGCATTATTTTGACCCCAGATGGATATATATTTTTTATTATTATTAATTTCAGTATGGTTTTACACTACAGCACAATGTCAGACTTAACTGGTGATGTAAATTTCTATCAGTAGTTTGATCAGAGGAGGATGGATCCCCTTTGTAAGTTTTGGTTTCTCCCAAGGTTTCTTCCTCCAGCCTCAAGGGAGTTTTTCCTTGCAACTGTTGCCTTTGGCTTGCTCACTTTGGGTTTTAAGTTTTGATTCAAATTGTCTAATGCTAATTATATAAAGCTGCTTTATGACAAAATCCATTGTAAAAAGTGCTAAATAAATAAATTTCGATTGATTGATTGATTCTCCTGAGGAATTAGAGTCTGCTGATCTAAACTCTATCTGAGTTTGACAATTTATGCATAAAGTTTGCAGTGTATAGAGTGAAGAGAAACAGTGCAAAGGATGCTCCTTGAGGTGCCCCTGTGCTGCCGAGTAACATGTCAGACACACAGTCTCGTATACTCACATACTGTGGTTGATTGGTGAGGTGGTCCAGGATCAAGTTTGATAGGTGATGGTCCATCCCTGAATGTTCCAGATTGGAACAGGTATTGTGTATGATGGTATCCTCCACCCAAAAGCCAGGCTCATAAGGGTATTGCAGGTAATGTATTGTTTTCTTTTTGGAATTCTTTCTTTAAAATTTTATGTAGATTTACATCTGTTGTTATGTTTTGTTGTATTTCTTACTTTGAAATTCACTTTTTCATGAATGTGGTGTATGAAAGGGGCTACATAAATAAATCTGACTTGCCTTATGAGAAGTAACATGGTAAAATGGACATTGCATGCTGAAATGGTTCATCACTGTGAAATTTCTCTTGGAAAAAGGGTTAAAAAAAACAATAACAACCTTGGAAGAAGGTTTTATTTAGCACTTA
This sequence comes from Crenuchus spilurus, assembly GCA_036984385.1. Taxonomy (NCBI): domain Eukaryota; kingdom Metazoa; phylum Chordata; class Actinopteri; order Characiformes; family Crenuchidae; genus Crenuchus; species Crenuchus spilurus. The sequence goes on along the minus strand of BRDA01034147.1, from coordinate 49,945 downwards.
TAAAGGGAAATTACTGTCGGCAGAAACATGACATTGTAACTTTAAAGTTCTTTGAAGAATCACATTTAACAGTTTATAAAAAAATTGTTAAAGCATAGAAACTGACAGAAATAACAACAGACAGAAATAAAAAGTGAAATGTATCAGTAACAGCTGAGTGTAACAGTAATAAAGCTGAATGTAACACACACAGACCTAAATATAACAGTAATGGACTGGAATGTAACAGAAAATGAATTGAATGCAACAGTAACAGAGCTGAATATAAGAGGAAATAAAGCTGAATGTAACAGAAAATGAACTGGATGTAACAGTAACAGAGCTGAATGTAAGAGTAATAAAGCTGAAAGTAACAGTAATACAGCTGAATGCAATAAGTTGAAAATTACAGTAATGGATATGAGTGTAACAATAACAGAGTTAAATGTAATAGTAATGGTTATAAATATAACAGTGACAGAGCTGAATGTAACAGTAATAAAGCTGATTGCAACAGGAATAAATTTGAATGTAAGAGTAATAGAGCTAACTGTAACAGTAACAGAACTGAATGTAAGAGTAACAGACCTGAGTGTAACAGCAACAGAGCTGAATGTAACAGTAATCAAGCTAAGTATAACAGTCATAGAACTAAATGTAACAGTAATAAAACTCAATTTAACAGTAATAGAGCTGGGTGTATTAGTAACAGAGCTGAATGTAACAGTAATCAAGCTAAGTATAACAGTAATAGAACTAAATGTAACAGTAATAAAACTCAATTTAACAATAATAGAGCTGGGTGTATTAGTAACAGAGCTGAATGTAACAGTATTAGAGCTGAATGTAACAATAATACAGCTGATTATATCAGTAACCGAGTTGAATGTAACAGTAACAGAGCTGAATGTAACAGTATTAGAGCTAAATGTAACAGTAACAGATCTGAATGTATCGGACACTGAGTTGAAGCTAACAGTAACAGAACTGAATGTAACAGTAATACAGCTGAATGTATCAGCAACCAGTTGAATGTAACAGTAACAGAGCTGAATGTAACAGTAATACAGCTGAATGTATCAGTAACCAAGTTGAATGTAACAGTAACAGAGCTGAATGTAACAGTAATACAGCTGAATGTATCAGTAACCAAGTTGAATGTAACAGTAACAGAGCTGAATATAACAGTAAGAGCTGAAAGTAACAGTAACAGATCTGAATGTATCAGACACAGAGCTGAATTTAACAGTAACAGAGCTGAATTTAACAGTAACAGAGCTGAATGTATCATGTACAGAGCTGAATGTAACAGTATCAGAGCTGAAGGTAACAGTATCAGAGCTGGATGTAACCGTAATAGAGCTAAATGTAACCAAGAGAGCTAACTATAATGGAGCTGAAAGCAACAGTAACACATTTGATTGTATCAGTTACAGAGCTGAATGTAACAGTAAAACAGCTGAATGTAACAGTAACAGATGTAAATATATTATGCTCAGAGCTTAATGTAACATAAATAAAGCTGAATGCAACAGTAACTGAGCTGAATGTAACAGTAATATCAGGTTATATTTCTGTTATTGTGAAAGTGAAATATTGGGCTGTACTTGGTCCATTAGCTAAATCTCCTTCTGAAAGGCTGCTTAAGGAGCTTAAGGATCTCCCTCCTGATGAGAAAGGGCAGCGCTGAGAGGTGGGTTCAGCTCCACTGGGCCTGTATTGAGTTGAATAGGTAGGTACCCTCTCCTCACTGCTGGAGAGAATGGGGGAAGGGGGGGGGGGTAATGCATCCTTCACTGCTCCATGTGTATTTCAATAATTCTAATAATGCATATGACTGAGATTTAGGACTACTTTAAAACCAGATACCTGTCCCAAGGTCCCTTTGAATAGAATGCATAAAGAGTGTCAGGGAATAATAGCCTATGGTTTAGATATCAGCACTAGAAATTGTAAAGTGAAATTAAATATCTACACTGTAACATTAAAAGTGAATTTATTTATCTATCATGCTAAATTAAATGCAAAATTATATTAAATGTATGCACTGCAAAAAGCAATTATAAGTTAAATATATACAGTGTAAAATATACATTAAAATGAGAAATCTACTAATATTATTCAGTTATTACTTTAAAAAGAATGCAAACCCGTTGAGTTATTCTTCAATTAGTGTGAAATGTATGTCTAAAACCACTGGAAACAGACAACCATCAAGTACCATTACTAACCCTTAGACATCATTTCACAAGAAAGGAGTCACACACTTTTGCACACATTCACTTTTTTTTCTTTATTTACTTTTGTTGAGAGTAATGCTTCTCTAAATCCACTCAGGTTTTCCAGTCTAGAGCCCCTTCCAGACTTCAGTGCCTGGAGGTCTTGTGCTCAAAACCAGAGTAGAGTGGTGGTGTTTATTCCTGCAGCCAGTAAATAATGAGTCATGGTCCATAATCAGGATAATTTGACTGCAGTACAGTATCTTTCCCTCAGCTCTCTCTGTAGGTTTCTTTGTCTACCTCTCTCTCTCAAACTTTATTATGTATTTTGTACATTTAACTTCTAAATTTTCTCAGCAGCATTAGCCAATAAAATGTGCTCATTTTAGTACATCACAAAAGCACCAAACTGAATTCTATCATAACCTGCAAATAACATTGAGGACTTTGTAGAAACTTTACTGCAACATTCTCTAAAGGTCACTTAATGGACAGTTTACTAAGGTTACTCAATTAAAGGTTCTGGGAAATTTCCAGTTAGAAGAAGAAAATGATGATGATGATGATGAGGAGGAGGAAAAATAAAAATATGATAATGATTATGTTGATGTTGAAGATGATGATCATGATGATGATGATGATGATGATGATTTAGAATGTACTCCACACCCTGAAACTGTTCTGGGCTTCATAATTCAGTGCTGAGCTGAATTTAATGACAATAAATACTTTTACCCAACAAAACATTCTCCTATCATTATCATTTGGTTTTCTTTTCTTTCTTTTTTTTTAGAACAATCTTAAACGCTTAAAAACTGTTGTAAATTTACAGTGAAATTCTATGGTAGTTTACTGTATTCTTTAAATACATCACTGTAAACCATGGTGCATTGTTGCTTCACTTTAAGAAGAATTTAACATGTACAATTTACAGATAACAGTCACACTCATTATCTATTTGCAGAACTTGGAAGGTTTCATCTAATGCATGCAGCCAGTCATTCCTTGCAGTTTTGTTATTTTGAAATAATAAATTTATACCTTTTAATCTACTCCTTTCACTTGAGTTGTATTGTTTTAACATGTTATTCTTACCTTAAAAGCTCAAAGTAACAGTAACAGAACTGAATGTACCAGTAATAAAGTTGAATGTAACCGTAACAGATCTGAATGTACAAGTAATAAAGCTCAAAATAGCAGCAACAGAACTGAATACCAGTTTCAATACATTTGAAAGCATTTTACATGTTGATCTTATCATGATGTTTTTGGGGGTTTTACATAAATACCATATTTAAAAAGATGTTGGGTTACATAATTAAACATATGGTATTCAGTAATCTGGATACACAGTACAACTGTAGTATACAATATGGAAATGCAGTACAGTGAAGTGTTGTAAAAGCAAAACTACTGTAAAATAGTAGTTAACTTCTGTAAATGAAGAAAATATAGCAGGCTAATGCTGTTTTAAGGCTAGGATCATTTGAAGGTCAATACTTTAAGGTTAACGTTCCTGTGACATTGTTTGATTCTAATCTATAGCAACCTTTGTACAAACATTGCTGTAAGGTTCCCTTAATAACTTACAAGTTCTGAGGACATTTAATCACTGAACGAATTTTAACGTTATATGGTTTATTTTTAGAATCATGTATACGTCGCTAACGTTGACGACAGTAAGTGGAATGTTCAGAAAACGTTCTCCTAACGTTCCTGTAACGTTGAAATTATTTTCGCCTTTAGGAAACGTCATAGGATAGTTTCCAAATAACACCTATAGAAGAACCGTGAGCTAACGTTAGGGCAACGTTTGCTGTTTAGTTAGATTCTAGCTGAACAGTGAGACTTGGACCTGATCCTGCTGGACAAAGTCTGGAGGTGATGAGAGACTCGGAGGTATTGAATGACCGCAGTCACAGACGGGCTGTTTCTCTTCTGGTTGGTGGAGGTCAGACTGGGTTTAACCCTGAAGACTGAAGAAGAAAACCTGACAGATCAACTCCTCTAATAAACAAGAACAGATGAAGAATTTCACTGATGATACTTTTCAGTAATACTGTAATCTGCAGCTTCATCACTGAGTTTGTGTACATTAACAAGGGTTCTTTAATTAACAGTAGAACCCCTTGCCTCTTTAAAGAACCACATCCATCTGTTCAAGAACCATTTAAGCATTGTCTTAGTTCTTCAAAGATCCCTTGAGGTACCATTAAGAGCACCATTAAACTACTACTTATTACTTTGTTTCAAATAATAATATTATTATTATAATTTATAAAATAAAAAGCTAAAAAGAAAGATGAAAATAGAAATAAAAGTATCAGCATGTAAAAGCATCACATTAAAATTAAACCAGAAACATTATTTTTTATATTAGATTTTTTTGTTTAATTATTTTAATTAATTGAACTATAATTTATTTATTCGTTTATGTATTTTATATTTATATCAATGCACAACTTTGCTACAGAAGTTTCAGAGTGAAAAAAGAAAGTGATGAAAATTACATTTCCAAAGAAATTGAATGTGTTTTTATATCATATCTGAGAGACGTAAATTTGTATCTGATAACATGTTAATATAATATCTTATGAATATGTGAAGAAAAAAGTAACAATGAAAGTTACAGTTTACAGTACATACATCTGTTTAAAGGCACCTAAACATGTTCTTTAAAATCACTTAACTTGGATTGATTAGAATAAAGTACTGATAAAATAAATAAATAAATAAATAAATATAAACATAAATACTGTTAAAAGTAACAAGCATGTGTTGTTTTGAAACAAAATAACTGATGTTCTTAGCTAGTTTAACAAAGCTGGGTCCCAGATGTACTGATTAAGCAAACCAGGTATGATAATACAAATAATACTGGACTGGCATGAGGAGAGTTCTGTAAAGGTTTAAATAAACACTGTTTCAGATAATCAGTAATTGTGTTATTTTTAGTATTTTATATATTTGTGATATCTTACAGAATTATATGATAATCATACAGAAAGTCAACTTACATATGGTTGTTGGTCTCAGACGTTGTTTCAGATATTTCATTTCCTAAACAGATCGAGGTTCTGAATGACCATGTCCTTCCCTCCCCACTGAGTACTGACCAGTCCTTTCACTCATATTATTATCCGCATCTGGGTCACTTATTATTGTAGTCCAGAGCAGAACAAAACGAATCAGAGAGAAAGGGAGGGTCAGCAGACACAGCACTTCCTCTCCTCCAGCCTTTCTGAATTTCAAACACTAATACATTAATATAGATGTCCAAGAGTCCGACCAGAATAAAACACGCACAGAGACTTCACATTAGCTATTATTATGACTATTACTATTATTATTATTATTATTATCGAAACTTTAACATTAACAATAATATTATTGTCATTATCCTCATTAACATTAACATTATTATTACCATATTATATTACAATACTTAATATTTAGCAGTTGTTTTTATCATTCACGTTAACATTATTATTATTACTATTATTATTATTATTATTATTATTATTATTATTATGAGAGAGTTTGATTTGATGAAAGGACTGAAGGAAGCTGGACTGTGAAAATGGAGATCAGTCAAACTTAAATGCAGATGCAGACCTCAAACTTAAAAGATTGAGAATATAACAGAATGATAAAGATAGATAGATAGATAGATAGATAGATAGATAGATAGATAGATAGATAGATAGATAGATAGATAGATAGATAGATAGATAGATAGATAGATTTTGAGAGAGGGAGAGAGAGAGAGACAGAGAGGAGATAGACTTTTCTCTGATCACTCATCCTCACCGCTATTGTCCTGTGTTCAGTTCTGCCTGACCAGAGATTTACAACAGATAAGTTTTACCAAACAATAAAGAGACTCGCTTTCATTTCCTCCAGTCTCTCATTCTTACCTTAACTCTCTCTCTCTCTCTCTCTCTCTCTCTCTCTCTCTCACACACACACACACACACACACACACACACAGAGAGAGAGAGAGAAAGAGAGAGAGAGAGAGAGGTTTCCCAACGTTCGTCTGACATTGTAGAAACTTTGTATTTAAGAATATTAAATGTATTAAATGTAACATTACACTAACATTTAGATTATATTATAGTTAGCAAAGGTCACTGGAATGTTAAGAGAACTCTCCATGTTAAATGATTAATCTTAAGTGTATGGGTCTTTAAGTGATTCTAATCTTAAGGGCGCATTGCAGGAACATTACAGAACTCTCCGCTTAAAATTTAAATCTTGTAAACATTAGAAGAACGTTCTCCAAACCAGATATGAGAGATAAAAGAAAACGTTGCATTTGTATAAACAAAACTTTCATGGAAATGTAAACTGGGGTTTTATGAACTGAAATCAAACATCCCCGCGACGTTCACCAGAAATTTATTGCTTTTCAATTTCAGAATAAAACAACAAAATAAATGCAAAAAAATTACAATCTGTCTTACATGATATAAAGCATTTATAAAACTTACTGAAATAACAACGTTACATTTTAACAAATTATTCAAATACAAAGATTTATTACAAATTAAAAACAGAAATATCACTGACTTACTACAGTTTATAAACCACTTGACATTTGATTCACGTGACACATTTGATTCTTAAATCAATAAAAATGACATTTTTGTGTTTCCTAATTAAACCTCATTTTAACATTATCAGTATCACTATCATTATCATTTTAACTGTAATTATTATATTTAACTAACATTAGCATTAAAATGATCTTTAACCGTAACGTAATCATTATTAATAACAATAATTATATTATAATGATACTTTTTGATGTTGTTATTGTTGACATCATCATGATCATATCGCTAATTTAATAGAATTTATTTAATGAACCACGTGACGCATTTGAATTGAGTTAAAAAATATTCTAAGGTTGTTAAACATTTCCAGCTTCTGTAATTACATGATCTATTTGAATCCATTTCATACACATCTGTGTAAAAAATAAGAGTCCACGTTAAATGTCCAGACGTGAAGTGCACTGAGAACATCTGGAAAGTGATGAAGAAGAGATGGACGGTCTAAGAAACCATCAAACAAAGCCGAGATGCATGAAGTCACCAACAGACTGATGGGGAGAATGAACAAGTCATGATTATTCCACCTAATACTGATTTCTGAACTTCAAACTTCAGTATTGTGAATAAAAATCAACATGAGCTTGCATGACTGGAATTTGCCTGTCCTAATTCAGTTACTTCAAGCTCTCTGTAATAACTAAGGATTCTGTAAGGAAAAATGGATTCCAATAAGAAGATAACTTCAGCGTCTTTTTTTTTTTTTTTTTTTTGCATTATTGAAAATCAGAAAACATATTTTTTGTTCATTGTGACCTGCAAATTAAAAGTTCTAAATCCGATTTTTATTTACATGTTGAGGAAATATCAGCTGTAGAACTGAAGCTGAAATAAAACGATGTTAAAACTGACCTCTTTAAATGAATCTTCTGATGGACAATTAGCAGGACATGCTGTGTCCGTCACTACTGACTGATAAGAGAGTGAAGAGCAGGTTATGTTAGAAATGAAGAACAGATTTTATTTCATTTTCTGACCTTCTGGCGCATTTTAGCGTCATAAGTGCAAAACTAAATTAAAGTGGACGTTCAGCTCTTTACACCTGTGAGCTAAAAGTAACCTAATCCATGTCTCCATATCAGATTCCTGGGAAAATTCTGTGGCAGCAAAAAAATGAAATAAGTAACACAAATCACGAAAATACCGATTTAATCCATCCTCAGAATTTTCATTCTGAGCGTGAGCAGGATTTAGCAGGATACGAGTAGTACATTCTTATAAATGTCTAATTATTAAATATTTTATACTCATCATGAAATTGTATAATATTCATACATAAACTATAAAATATGACCATTAAAGTTATTGCACCATACATATTGTAGAAATCAGAAGCACAAAAACTTTTGCACTAATAAACACACACAAATATGTGTGTTACATATATATACAAACATATATATGCACCTTTTGCAGTTGTTTGTCTGGATTTGACTTTAAACATAGAATATAGTGATCTTAAAATCATTTTTAACAAACAAGATACATATAAACTAAGTATGCTCTATTATATAATCAAAATAAAGGCAATCTGTCAATAAAATATATTTTAAAGTATACACGAAGTTCATACAGTACTTCATTTATATGGTTTTCAAATAGACATTGTGCTGACCACACTGAGTACAGAGGTCAGTAATGCATCACAGGTCTGAGTGTTGGGACCCACTGAGTTCAGTCTCTAATATCAAGAATTCAAGTCATTTCGAATGTCCACACACTGTTTAGAGATGCGTATCCGTCTTCTTTATAGTTGATGTACTTCAGGAAGCATGTAAATGTTCACGATCAAGATCTGTGTAAAAAAAACAGGGCTCCTGCCAGTTGTCGAAGGGAAAAAGTATTATTTAATTATTAAATATTTGCTTTATATACCACACACACACACATATATATATATATATATATATATATATATAGACAGTAAATATGTCAGTGTTAAATCAACACTATCAGAGTTACAGTGTTACATTTTGACACCCTCAGTGTTAATTTAACTCTAATAGTGTTGATTTAACACTGGCAGATTTAGTATATATATATATATATATATATATATATATATATATATATATATATATATATATATATATATGCATGCTTAATGTACCACTTATTTTGGAAAAAAAATGTAAAATATGTTCTGAGCAAAATGTATAGTAAAATAAATAAGTAATTAATACCCCTCAGGTATTATAAGTTAAATATAAATAAAAGCTGTGAACTAAAATGTGCGGCAAATTTTGCGGCGAACTTGTTTCACTTCGAGAAATAACAATCAGAGCAGGGGGATTAGTTCAGGGCTGCACTAACTTTTGTACACAGGTATATGTCAATTATTATTTGTTAAAACGTGTGCATATGTTTATATGTATATATGTATATCCTCCCATGTGACCCAGCTGAAAGTCCTCAGACTGAAATAGGAAATAGTCAGTAACCTTTATCCTCCTCCTCAGCTCCCTCCAGCTTTTTTTTCTCTTTTTCTCCATCTCTTCAGTTGCTTTTCCAAAAGGCCAACAGGAAGCTGGGAGATCCCGGGTGACCCCTCTATTGTCCGGCTGCGATATCATTGCCTATTGAAAGGGCCACATCTGCGCTGCTCATCTCAGCTCTATGATCTGTGAGCTGGCAAAAGCTCTCTGAGCTCATTCACAAAACCCCTCTGAGCTGCAGCCCCGCAGCCTTTTGTTCAGCAGCGAGAACTGAAATTAAATTCAAAACATGCGCTCACTGGTTCTGGCGCTGATTGCACATTTAGGTATATCCTTCTACAGACTACATCTAAACACACATCTTGCTGATCATCTTGGTTTCACACAACGTCCAAAACGTCAGAACCAAAAGGTTCTGAAAGCATGTCATTCTTTCAGCTTTGTTTGGGTAAAGATAACGTTCAGAGTGTGTCCTCCTAACGTTCTATAAATTATTCGTAGCTTAAGGTTAATAATGATAAAGTTTAGATAGCATTCTCCGAACGTTGCCTTAATGTTATAATAATATAAAGTCTATCAGAACCTTATGAAAATGCCTTTTTAAAACGTTCTCTTAAATGTTTGTGAAATCCCATTTTTTTGTTCCGAACGTTCCTAAAACGTCAAATAAAACCTAATAAATAACATTGAAACGACATTACCTTGTATATTTTCTACAATGATGTCAACTACAGAGAAACCACATACGGTTCGACAACATGTTCTTTGATCAATTCCAGAGAAATGCAATTTTGGTTTCAAACGGCGTCCTTGAAGAACTTTTCTGTAAATGAAATGCGTGAAAAATATGTTACAGGTCTGAAAAACCTAAAGTTCTTCACTAAGATAGGGTTCTCATAAGAAGTGCAGATTCTGTTCTTAACATTCACACAACTCCTTTGCAATATGCTTCGTTTTACAACCAGACTTTTAAAGATTCTTAATTGAAGGAAAAGTGGCATCATTCAAATAAAAATTTTTGTGGCACCTTTTTTTGAAGAGTGAAGGTTCCCAAAAAGAACAACATGGGAACCAAATGCTATGAGGTGAAAACTCTGGTCTTTGGCTGGTATTACTCAGAAATAATTGTTCATAGTGATCAGTCTCATGGTCGTTATTTTGGATTTAATTTGCCAAAGTTGTGTTGGTTCAGGTCCTGATCTTAAAAGCTTTAAAACTTTAGACCAGAGCAATACTTCTGGTATTGGATCTTAAAAGAGCTTAAGGAGCCTAAATATCTTCAAGAAGACTAAAACAACAGCAAATGCGCTTCAGCAGAACTTCTGGAGAACATCAGCAGAACACGAGAGCGCTGAGATGTGAGTTTACAGAGCGTGTTAATCCCGAAGAAGTTCAGCTGGATTATGAAGAGTGGATGTGATTACCGTGACCTGCGCTCTGACCAAGTGTAAAGTTTCTGAAACAGTCCGTGTTGTGGCTGCGAGGAGACCAAACGCTTCACTTCTACTCATGCCTTTGTACGAGGTCAGCAGATGGAGGACAGAGTTCAAGTCATTAAAAGGGGTTTTCACTGAGAACGAGCTCAACTTAATCACCGCTTAGCTTTGTCAATAATCATATATTTGTGTACATAAACACATTGTTTTATGGAAAGGTTCCTGCACCCAATGCTACCACATCTGCAGATCTTCAAAGGTTTATTTACAAACTGAACAATTTGGACAAAGACAATGTGATGTGCAGCCTGGTCCGTGCAAAAGCTGCAGAACCTTAAATATTTTTGTATATATTTTTTGCAATGCGTTTAATAAAATATACTAAAAGTGCACTAAAATATACAGAATATATTACTTTGCTCCTTAAAAGACAGAAAATAAATTAAATATAAGAGTGCAATTACTTTTGTACACAACTGTGCAGATATATATATATATATATATATATATATATATATATATACACAAAAAAACATGAATCAATAATAATAATAATAATAATAATAATAATAATAATTGACAATAAACCTTTTAATCAAACTTGGCACTTCCTGAGTTCATGAGTGAGGTAAGACCTATGACCTTTACAAGCCAACTCAGGTAAGAAGGATCAGTTGCAGTACATTTCAAATTTTGAACATTGAATATTCATTTTCATTTTTTAAACATTTTTCAGCTTCTGACATATACTTGAAAGTCTTTGCAGCTCTTTATGTATATTTCAGAATTACTGGACCAAAAAATGCACCAAACTGACTTAGAAAAATGTCTGGTTTCACGGACTTCCATTAAAATCAATTTTTAGCTCTATCTTTGTGATGGATAACCTTCAAGAACCTCGGTTTTCTGTTGTTACAATATTCTGTACTATGTAAACACATTTTGATAGGAGTCTGTTATTACAATTAGTGGTACAACTATTCTCAAGAACTGTTCTCGTTTACAGAGGATGAAGATGATGGACCAGCCTGGACAGACTACACTCTCCTCTATAAAATAAAGGTAATTTTATTAGCCTTACCTCCACAGCTTTCTCTCTGGCTGTTCTAATGCAGACTCCTGTAAGCAGTGGAGAGGATGAGGATGAGGGGGAGGCAATGCAGGCTTGGAAGAGCAACAGATCATGACGGAGAGCTTAGTAGTCACAAGAGCAATGTTTCTGCAGCTCTGACACATTTGCTTGATTTTCTAAGTGACAATAAGTAGCACATACGATCATCTCTAAAGGATAAAGTATTAAAACATTTTCTGTTGCAGTTTACATTTATTTTCTCAATGTAACATTGGAGAACAAACATTAAATATTTAATGCGCCATAAGGTTTCCAGGTTATATTATTTTTAGAAGATTAAGTTTAAGATGGACTTTAAGCCAAGGTGCCAAAACATTTGCACATAAGCTACATAACTAAGAGATACAATCGTGTTGTTCGTGTTCTGAATAAATGCGTAAAAAGTGATAATAACCTGCTTCCCCAAACCAGGATTATTCTTCAAACTAAACGAGAGACTGAAGACTTTTTTGGTTCAAAAACCTTGAACCTTGCTTTTATCCAGTACTGAAGATGTTTTCAATGCAGGTCAAGCACAAAACATATGTGCTGTAGGCATCTCTGAACCTCATATCACAACAGCATTCACTCCTTATTAAAGTAGACTGTGGTACTACCATGGTTATATGATGGTGTGGTATGGAACCATCCTTTTAAAATCATTTTTGGACATGATGGTGACACCATACAGTGATAATGCAAGTGTAACTGTATTAACATTGTAAACTTGTGTTACTGTATCAACATACTATTACCATGGTTTTATAAAAAATGCTTCGAAGATGGTAGCTGCCCAAGGTTCTCATTCTGACCTCATATACTGATAAGATCTGTTGGAAATGAAAATAAAAAGAAGTGTTTGGATTTTCAGGTACACCTTCAAGTAGGTCCTCTCTCTGGACCTATAACCACCATGGCGTGGGACCTAATGAAGCGTCCAGGCTTTTTGCTTTATTTTGGAGCGCCATGTGCTGCATCACTTTGAGATCAGTCCCAAACCATCTGAAGACAATGAGCATCTTATTAACCTTCTTAAATTAACGTATTCCAATAAGTAAGAGCATTGCATGGGCAACTCTACCCTCTTTATCCATCAGTGATGGCACCTTACATCTCCATCAACCCACAATAAATGCGCAAGAGCCTGAAACCAAGTGTTTTTAAGATCGTGTTTATACTTCAAATGGTTGAGTTATTTGCTTTGTGCATCAAAACACGTTCCCCAAAACAAGAGCCAACAAGTGCCTGCGATCTATAAATGGTGGATATCTGCTGCTTGAAATTCATAGTGGCCTGGTTTCAACTCTAAGAGCTGGACCACTACTTAAAGTGGTGCGCTGTAGCTTTAAATCTTGAGACTTAGGCGAGCTGTCAATTAGTAGAGTCACGGACTCACGTGGTAAAACTGGCTCCTTTCTATTGGCTGAAGGCACGTGTCTTGGATACCGGGAGTGCAACGTCATAGGTGGGAGGGGGACGATGGAAGGGAGGGGGCTGGTATTAAAAATAAGAACAAAAATCCGTAGTGAAAGTATTTCAGAGCCAGTTAGCACCTCTTTATTTACCCCGAGCTTTGGGCACTGAGGCACAGCACTGGGTCTACAATAGTCCCCGACATAGTCTTTATTTATTATTGTCATTATTATCATTAACGGTAATAACTAGAATAACAGAATTAATAAACTACTTCGAGGAGCTCTTTTGTGGAATTTAATTGTGAAATGATGTTTTTTTCTTCTTTGTGAGCATCGTGATATTTAATCGACCCCCTCTCTGTTTAAAAAAAAAAAAAGAAAAAAATCAAATTTTTTACATTCAAATTTATTTTTAAAAAAATATTTAGAAGAAGGGAGATCTTTTAAAACTGGAAGCGGGACGCTGTAGTGCGGGGCAGAAAGGGCTTGAAGAGCTGCGAGTTTGGAGATGGAGGAGAAAGACCGGAGCCCCAGAGGCGCGGACGAGTCGGGCGACGAGTCGTTGCTGTTGCACGCGCCGGGCAACCTGCACGCGCACCGGGTCACCAACTTCTACATTGACAACATCCTGAGACCAGATTTCGGTCGGAGGAAAGAGGGCATCGCAAACATCGTGGCGAGTGACCACGACCACGACCATGACCACAACCACCATCACCACCACCATCATAATCATCGCCACCAGCAGCGCAACGCCGTCGTCACCAGCGAGCCCTCGGTAGCCACGGAGCCGGTGGGCGCGCCGGTGCCAGGTGAAGGCACGTCTGGACCGCGGTCGGGAACCGGGGCAAAGAGAACCGAGGGAGCGCGCGGCGAGAGCGCGGACCAGTGCCTGAGCTCGGACTCGGAGTGCTCGCAGAGCAGCGCGCACTCAAATAACCAGTCTATGCTGTGGCCAGCCTGGGTCTACTGCACCAGATACTCAGACAGACCATCATCAGGTAGGAGCTGATATTTCCTCTTCTTTATTTGTTATTTTTTGCTTCTACATTTTTTCGTTTTTTTCCCTCAAATTTTAAAGTAAAAAAAATCAGGCCTTCAAAAGCCTGACCTATATGAATAGGCTACTAGTTCCCATTGACCATGACACCGCCCGCCAAGAGGAGTTCGTCCAGAGTTTTTTTTTATTTAAAAAAAAATCCCATTTGCTACGTTTTTAAACAGTTAAAAACGCTAAAATGTTATATCCTTTTTCCATTTAAAAATGTTTAATGGAAAAAAATAATTCAGCTAGAGTAAAAATAAAATTCGGGGAATCTGGAATAGGCATGAAAAATTCAATTAAAAATATATTAGTAGTACTAGTATTATCATCATCACAATTTTAAAATTACCTTTAGCAATTGCTTTAGTATTAGTTTTAACATTAGCATTTGTAAAGGCTGCTAACACGAAACTGTCCAACTGTTCAGATTCTACACGCTAAAACAATATAAACTCAACTTCCTTTGAAATTCTCCCAACTTTCCAGCTACAAAAACATAGTAAAAAAATCCGTATTTTATTTAATTTTAGCAAAAATCTTTTGCACCTGCATTGTTCCATGGCAGGTCTTTGTTAATATTTCATTAGCATATTTTTGACAATAGAGTTGAAGCAGACTACGTGCTAAAAGCTCATCCCTGCACTAAAAACGAATCCTGGTTTCGGGAGTATTATATTTTAGCAATTTATTTTTGTTTTGACGGTTTTTGCGCATAAAAAGTATAGTTCTAAAATATGGGTTTAAATATGTTTCCATTGAAGCTTACACAGTGGGACAAGTTTTTGTGTCGATTGAAGACTTCTTCAGGCGTGGGTAGAGTCTTGTCAACTGAGGCTACTGATCAAAAACGATTGGAAATCATTTGACGGTTTTTTCCATTTTTCAGAATTTAGATTATGGGTGTAGATTATGCACAGATTGAGTGTGGTGATGAAGTGAAAAATGGATTGACTCTGCGAAATAATGCTTGCTCACATTACTGATAGCACTAGTTGTTAAAGTGAGAACTTATAAGAAATTATGGGCAAAACGAGCGCGATTCGCATGTATTCTCATTTGAACAACTCAAGATATCAATAATGTGAGCATATACATGGATACATGGATAATCTATTTACAGATCAGGCCTAGACTGCACAAAATATGCCTAATCAATGTCATTATATGGATAAGAATGGCACAGCCTGTACTGCTGATCGGAAGTATTGATCCTGAGCAGGGATCGATATTGGTAGCCTCAACACTACACTTACAAGTTTATGAACAGCATTAGAAATGTGGTTACTATGGTAACATGGGGAGAAAGGAGCGCCTGCAACCCCTCACCCAGCCACCCCCCACCCCTCCACCCAGCCACCCCCAACACCCTCCCACCCTGGCACTCACCCCACCCCCAACTCCAAAATTCAGCAGGCCAAAACTCTAGCAGACCTTTTGAATTATGGCTCGTATGCAAATGAGGATCTTTTTGTTGATACTTTTTGTTTTGATTATAAATCTATAACAAAAAACATTATTATTACTCATTATTATTACGTTATTACTGCGCTTATTAACTCTGGGGATCCAGAATAATGAGGCTTATTATGAGTACCTGCTACAGACAACACTGGTTGTTTTTAGTGAGGGTTATTATTGTGTTATTACTACTATACTCAACATACTAGTAGTGTTGTGTGATTATTATTTATTACTGTGATTACTGTGGCTGTGCTAATGACTTATTACAACACCGCTATAACGACTTTTATTAATATAATGACGTGAATTATTTCATGGTTACTGAAATCAAAAGATTCTGAGAAGTTGTTTTAAGGGTTCATCTGACCGGTGAAGGCCTTAAAAGTGCCTCCATGAACCTTTTTTAAGGTTCTTTGTAACCACTTAAAGTACATTGAAGAACCCTTTCTTGATAGCTAAGATGTTCTTGGAAGAACCTAGTATCTCAATTTTTTCCTAAAACACAAATGGTTCATAAATAACCTTAAAATAAAAAAGGAACGATCAAAGGTTCTTTGAGGGACTTTCATTGTTAATCCTACACTTTAAAAATGGGTTCTACAAAGGTTTCAAACGAAATTTCAATGTTATGTCTGAATAAATTGTCCTCTTAAAAAAAGAGTACTTTAATACTGCTGCTGTGGATTTGTACAGTTTTAGTCATCCTCTGTAGTTTTTATTATTATTACTATTATTACTATTATTATTACTATGATTATTATTACTACTACTACTTTTTATTAATTATTATTATTATTGTTATTATTATTATTATTATTATTATTATCTTCCTAAGGTCTAAAATCTTAATCTGACCCTGTGTAAACACTGGTCAAATATAGGACTGATATGGTACTGATATATCAATTACGATATTATTATTACTATTCTAACCATTTTTAGCATTATGCTGGTCCTACAATCGTGACCCCCTTCTAACCCACTCCCACGTGTGTCCACTGATCAAAGCAGGGTTGTTTTGGTAATATTATTTCAATGACCTTATTATTACAATTATTATGGCTTTTAGCATTACTATTACCATTAGTATTACTAGTACTATCATTCTTAAATATTTGAGGCCGTTTCTAAATTCATGACACCCCCTAACCTTCCTAAGTCTTCTTTGGTATAATTACAGTGATCATCTTATTTTTTTTTGTTATTAGTCTTATTATATTACCTTTGTTAATTTTGAGGCTGTTCCTAAACTTAGGGCACGAGCAAACCCCTCCTAAAACACGTGCGTGTGTGGAAAATGACAAAACGTTGGGATAGTTTGGTACTCAAATACCTGATTATTACTATTGTTTTTTACTATTAACACTGTATTATTACTATTATTATTACTATTATTATTATTATTATTATTATTGTGAGGATGTTCCTAAAGTCATGGCGCAAACAAACCCCTCCTAACCCACCCCTATACTGACCAAAAGTAGGGTTAGTTTGGTAGTAGAAGTTTCAATGATCTTATTATTGTTATGACTACTATTACGATTGTGATTAATATTATTGTTTATATTATTGTAACGCTGTTACAACAGTAATGGCTGGTGTCTGTCCACCTTTGGTATAGTTTCAATGATGAGCTTATTATTATTACCATAGTAAGAGGTTCCTAAACTTAGGGCTCGAGCAAACCCCTTCTAATCCACCCCTGTGTGTGTCACTGACCAAATGTAGGGCTGGTTTGGTCCTCCAATTTCAGTAACGTTATTATTAGTATTGTTTTGATTATCACCACTATTAATAATAATAATAATAATAATAATAATAATACAAAACCCAACCCTATACTGATCAAATGTAGGGTTTGTTTGGTAGTACAGTTTCAGTGACCTTATAATAATAATAACAACAACAACAACAACAACAACAAATCTACTGACTAATCGTTGGACGACTTTAGTATAACATCCATGATGTGATTATTATTGCTATAATCATTGCTTATATTATTACTGATAATATTATAATGAGTTTGTCAATAAAGTTCTGGTACCGTCCTAACCCGTACCTCTGTGTCCACTGACCACACGCAGGGCCCAGATCGCGCAAACCAAAGAAGAAAAGTCTGAGTAAAGAGGACAAGCGACCACGTACAGCCTTCACTGCCGAGCAGCTCCAGAGACTCAAGTCCGAGTTCCAGACGAATCGGTACCTGACCGAGCAGCGGCGGCAGAGTCTGGCCCAGGAGCTCGGCCTCAACGAGTCCCAGATCAAGATCTGGTTCCAGAACAAGCGGGCAAAGATCAAGAAGGCCACCGGGACCAAGAACTCGCTGGCCTTGCACCTGATGGCCCAGGGCCTGTACAATCACGCCACCTCCAACAAGGACGACAAATCAGACAGCGACTGACACCAGAACCAACACCAGAACCGGCACGAGGGGACTGTCTATACAATGCAATAATTAATTAATTAATTAATTACATACAGCTCTGGAACAAAAGCGAAGAGTGCTCTCCAACAGTCCAAACCTGAACCAACTGGAATGTTTTCTAGAACATGGATGTTCTACATGTCATCCAGCTGCTTGAGTTCCTGCTCAATAAACTCACCCAACAGCTGAAAGACTGAGCATCAACACATCAAGCTTATGCCACCAGATACTGATTTCTTAACTTAAAACTTCAGTATTGTGTTTAAAAAGGGAAGCTGAGAATAGATCTTTGGATTTCTTCTTGAAGTTACATTCAGGTACCATAGGTACCAATGACAATAAGAAGCTAACTTTAACTTTTTCTTTGCATTATTCAAGGTCTACATATATTTTTGGTCATGTTGATGCTCTAAATGACTTTTATTTGGAAAAAAATAAGTTCGTTTGCACAAACCAGTATCCACAATACTCTAAAACAATAACTTTACAGGAGAAGGGAACAAAAACTATTTTGCTTTTAATGGAAGACAATTGAACCAGATGTTTTTCTAAGTCATTTTGGGCCAATCATCATAAAACTTACACACAATGTGAAGAATAACAGGCCTTTTCAAAGATGATAAATGACAAGAAAATGAAAATATATGCTTTTGCAAATGAACCCTTCAAATGTTGTCAGTAGAGAATAAAGCAAAAGATGCTAATTTTACTCAAAAAAGATGGCCTTTACTCTGCCAGGAGACTCTCTTCATTTTTGTTCCAGATCTGTAAAGGGCCAGTGTACAAAATACCAGCAGACTCTGTGTATGAGATATAACTGCAATATTTCAATGTGGATTGTAATTTTAGTGTGTTGTGAAGCAAATTTTCTCAAATTTTTAAATACTCCCAACAAAAAACATAAAAAAAGAAAAAATCCTGAACTATTCTATAGTCTGGGTGGAGAAAAGTAGCCTCCATTATTTTTATTTAAAAACTTTTGATTGAAACTTGACTTTGAGACACATTGATCATCTTTAATTCATGCTGAAGTCCAAAGATTTTTTTCTTGCTGCATTCAGGCAACTGTGATAATAAATGGCAAAAACTTTTATCTTAGCTCAGTGTCTGTCCGTCTCCATGTGTTTTTACATAATGTTTCCAAAAGAATGTTTTATTTAGCTGGATTGTGTTACAGAGACAAAAATGCTGATATTTTTAACATTACATGTAGTGCTTACAAACTGCAATTCATTATAATGTATTTATAGATAAGGTCTATTTAAATCATTACACAGTCTGCAGATATCATTTTCTTTTTCAGGAACATGCAAAACCTCTGAATGACAGTATATTTAAGGGAAATACTTGACCCAAGCTTAAAGGGGAATTCCACAGATTTGTCCAAATTTCTGCTTCATTTAATCAACAAAGCCAACAAAGTCAAACCTTGATGTGAAATGCTACATTTTCAGCTAACTTACCGACTTTGACTTCTTCACAATGTTGGACATATGAAACAGACATCTTAGGGAACTATTTTGCCTTGGAACACCCTTCGCGTCCACTAAATGTCCAAATGTTTGTGGATGACCCTGCTAATAAATGCATTAAGCAACTTTATGTTGACAGATGTATACACAGATTTTCTAGTCACTGTAGTGAAGTACTGCCAATAGAATATAACTAACATCAACCTGTCAGAACCATGTCTAATGCCAGGTGTGGGCTAGAGGGGTATGAAGCCCCCCATCTTTGAGTTGTGGAGCAATGAGACCCTATTCTCTCAATATTTTTGGGATGAGTTGGGGAGGTGATGGTGAAACTGATTTTTATTACTCTTGGGTTTAGAAAAAACAATAAATTTGCATCTCAATACTTTTGTTAGTATAATATCTCTCTCCACCATGTATAGCCATTAAAGGCAGATGTATGGGTCATATTGCCATTATTCTCCAAAAGCATTTCACATCAAAGCACTACAACTTGAGCAGAACTGCTGAAATATCCGTGGAATTTCTATTTAATCTCTATTAAACCTAGACGGGAATGTACAATAATCTTTTTTTGTTTCCTTTTCATTGAAGCTGACTTTTATTTTAAGAGTGTCTGCTTTTCTTATTGAGCAATATTTCAATATCAGTATTTCAGATTGACGTTATTTAGTAATTCAGAGTGATGAGAATGTTGTGTGAAGATGAGATTGTACAAGTGTGGTTCTATTTATTTTATGTCGTCTCCTCCCTCCATTTCTCATGCAATAACTGTGTTAAAAGTTTTCTCGAGGCCTTTGCATGAGCGCTACACCGTGACTGGATCCATACCAAAAGGATGAATCTATTTTCTTTTTGTTTGGTGTTCTGTGTTCTAATTTGAAGGAAAAAAAAAGTGTGCATGAGCATGTGAATCCATTCACCAAAATTAGCACACTTTCTGCCTTAAAGTTCTTTAAAGTGAGCTTTTCTTTCTATGAGAACTGAGACAAAGCTCAGCAGCTCAAAGAGAATCTACAGCAGAATCTACAAAGCATATGTATAGAAATAATTTAAGTTCTTCCTTTTTTAAGACTTCACATGGTTGTTTTTTTCTGAAATATCCTCTAAACAGATGTACATAGTTTGTATCATGTTTATTTGTGTAATTAAATCCAACTAAGAAATGGAGAACACACCAATAAAACAATGGCATTTGTTACACTGATTCACCTTGTTTCCTTACCTAGAAGTGCCAAAAAGGCAACAATTAGATATATTTTTATATAAATAATGAAATGAAAGTATGAGTTAGCAATGTATTTTAACTTGTACTGAAGTATTTTAATGTCCTTTAACATGTACTGAAGTATTTTAGCAGTAATGTACTTTAACTTGTATTGAAGTATTTTAGGTAGTAATGTCCTTTAACATGTACTGAAGTATTTTAGCAGTAATCAGTATATCAGTATGTAATTAACTTCTACAGACATAGGAGTATTTTAGTAATGTACTTACATTTGTACTGAAGTATTTTACAGATACAGATACAGATATACTTTACTGATCCCTTTCGGGAAATTCAGGTTCCAGCCCTTGCTGGAAGTGGCAGGGCAGCCGTTTAACACAGTGCCAACCTTTAGCAAGTAATGTACTTGTACTGAAGCATTTTAGTGAGCAATGTACTTGTACTGAAGCATTTTAGTGAGCAATGTACTTGTACTGAAGCATTTTAGTGAGCAATGTACTTGTACTGAAGTATTGTAGTGAGCAATATTCTTGTACTGAAGTATTTTAGTGAGCAATGTACTTGTACTGAAGTATTTTAGTGAGTAATGTACTTTAACTTGTACTAAAGTATTTTAGTGAGTAGTTATGTATTTTTAACTTCTACTAAAGTATATCAGTAAACAATTCACTTCTACTGAAGTATTTTATTGAGTAATGTACTTTAACTTGCACTAAAATATCACTGAGTAATGTATATTATTTTGTAATAAGTGCTTTGTGAGTAATGTAGATAGAACCATTAAATTGAAAAATGGCATTTTTTAAAGTTTCAAACACCACAATTTGATAAAACTGTTGTATACTAATAAGTTACCCCAATAAAAATATTTAGGACCCCTAAATTTCTATTATCATTAATAATAGTAGTAGTAATAACAGTAAAATCATTTTATGAAAGACATTTCTTTCATCTCTGTACTGCAGTATGTAAATGTTGTTGTTAATTGATGTTTTTTCTGAATCTTTAATATTCAACAGAACATAGTTTTGTTTAATAAATTTTTGTGCAGTTTCTACTCCTATTTAAACACTTAAACATGCCTTATTTAGTGTGCTATTACTTTTGCACAGGCCTCATATTAAGTTTTATGTATTTTTTTTTTACATTCAGTAAATATTGAGTGAGTTTGTATTAAAATGAGCAGAAGTTTGTTCTCCATAGATGATGAAAACATATTTACACTTCAATAAATCATCAATCAATAGTTGGAGTTTAATGGGGGTGGCACTAACTCTTTCACAAGAGTATGTATGTAAAACAGAAAAATACGCCATTGACACCGTATCTGTTTCTTCTTTTGGTAATACCAGATAAAGTTCCTGTCTACAGCCGCAGAAATGCCACAATCCTACAACACTGCACAACTAGAACACTCAATAATAAAATCCATAAATCACTTTTTTATATTGTTGGTGAAGGATAAGCTAAAATATTCAACATAGTGATTTTATTGATTGCCACTTTTATCACTTTCTCCAAAAAAAAAAAAAAAAAAAAAAGATATATATTAACATATCTATTATAAAATTAACAACATAAGCAGAAGAAAAGTAGCACATGTAAAAACCTAATCACTAATTACAGACTTTTTCTTCCACTGAACACGTACATTATTCTGTATGAAAAGCAGTTGAGCAGGAGCTGTTACTAAAGGGAAGCTGAGGTCGTCTCTGAGAGCAGATTCCCAGCATTGACCTGCACTCCTCAATGCAGCTAAAAGCTCATCTGCATTTCTATTTTGCCTTGGCTCAAATGTGGAAGTAACGCCCAGACCCCAGCAACCTGTCCAGGATGTGGAGATAGAGCCTATGGCATGACCAGGAGGCCACGGTAAAGGTCAAAACCTTTCGTCCCAAACGCAAGACCCTACCAACACTCCCTCTAAAGTGGTGTATTTATGGCTTCGAAACTTTACTGACGATTTAGATGTTATAAATGACTTCCTAATTATTTATCTACATGATTATAATCACATAAATTTCAGACATGCATGTGCACCTGTAATTCAATTATTCAGTCTTAATAGTAAAACTAGTCACTACATGTAGGTAGTTTTGCATTTATACTTTATTCCAATACTTTTACCCCTACTAATGTACATTAGTGAGCAAAATAATGTACTTTAACAATATTAGTGAGTAAAATACTTTAACTTATACTGAAGCATATTCATGAATAAAATAATGTACTTTAATGTTTTCTGTTTCAAGTTAATCATTGATATTTACCGTCTAATTTTGTTGTTTTTTGCACATAAGGGAAGTTGGTACTCCTAGATATTTAGACTTGTTATTGTTATTTTTTATATCATTTATCTATATGTTAGTGATGAGCAAAGCTGAATAAGTGAACAGTAAACAGACAGTTTAAGAGTTAAAAGGTTTCTTCCCTTGCTTTCTGTAAAAATATCAAGTTGTGTCAGAAGACTGCGGACATCACTGAGTTTAGCCAATGTTGGACCTGCACGACTGCCCTCAACACAGAAAAACATCTGCCTATTGTGACACACACAGAAAGAGAGACAGAGAGAGAGAGAGAGAGATCCC
>BRDA01034147.1:0-26502 GCA_036984385.1 Crenuchus spilurus | reverse complement strand
AGAGAGAGACAGAGACAGAGAGACAGAGAGACAGAGACAGAGAGAGAGACAGAGAGAGAGACAGAGACAGAGAGACCGAGAGAGAGACAGAGAGAGAGAGAGACAGAGACAGACAGAGAGACAGAGAGAGACAGAGACAGAGAGACAGAGAGAGACAGAGACAGAGAGACAGAGAGACAGAGACAGAGAGAGAGACAGAGAGAGAGACAGAGACAGAGAGACCGAGAGAGAGACAGAGAGAGAGAGAGACAGAGACAGACAGAGAGACAGAGAGAGACAGAGACAGAGAGACAGAGAGAGAGAGAGAGACAGAGAGAGAGACAGAGAGAGAGAGAGAGACAGAGAGACAGACAGAGAGAGAGAGAAAGAGAGAGACAGAGAGACCTACCTTCTGTCCCTCTAGAAGTGCAGCCGTCTTGTCACACACACTCCAACAAATGGTGGAGGCAAAGGCCAGTCACACTCCAAAAGAAAATACATATCAGAAAAGTATTGATGTCTCCTGTTGGCCCCCTCATACAAAAGGGGCACCGTCCTGACCCCTCCCCCACAGAGTTATTTATCTATAGTTTTCCAAAACGCTTCCTAGTCAGATTTGAATATGCAATGAAGCGCCGGAGCTTTGTGGCGGAAATATAATTAAGGCCGGTGAAAGATGGGTGAAGGTGAAGAATGGGGATGACATCAGGCTAATTTCACACTCGCCTCTCCGATGGCCAGCCTATAGCCGGGCCCTCACCACACAACACAGATCAAAGCATGCTTGCCACTGCCGAAAAGGCCAAAGGAGGACTTAAGTATGCTAATCTCCAGGACAAATATATTTTAATCTTGTTAGAATACAAGTTAATGCTGGAGCTCACTGCTGAACTTAGCCATCCACTGTCTCCAGCTCACATTTGTGAAAAAATCTGAGCCCATCCTGCTAGAGTTTATGCAATTTTATAAAATGTTTCATGCTCCAGTCAATGTGGAGGGACTAGAACAGCCATTCTGCTGAGGAAAAGGATGAGGGGGACCTTTTGGAAAGTTCAGTTTACCCAGATCACCTTCACTAAGGTACTTAGCACGTCAAGGCACAAAATCAATTAAATATTCACTCCTGGATGGGTGGTTTAAGGACTGAGATTTCCATTTTTAATAAAAAGGAACAGGTTTCTTCTCGAGTGTTCAGAAGTGTTTTTTTGCTGCAACATTACTAGAGGAACCACGTTTGGTTCCCTCAAGAGCTTCAATTGACAGAACCTGTTGACTTAGAAGACACCAATCACATTATTTTTTACAAATATCGTTCTTTAAAGAACCATCCACTGGGAGCTTCTTACAAAGCAAAAAGTGGTCTCTGTGGCAGAAAATCCTTTAAATTTTTAGAGTGTAGTTGGCCTAAGAAACAAGCCTTCAGTTTGTCCAGTTTGTCTGGTCACTTTGAGCTCTTGCCAGCAGCACCTTGGTAACCCTTGATCTGTCATGTATTTAGGCTTAAGTCAGGGGCGCAGAAGCGGTCGAGCACAAAAGGGAAAAGCTACTTTCTTAGGCTCCAAACCACCCCTTACATTTGAAAACACAAACCGAGCAGCTTCCTGGAAGCTGAAAAGAAGTGAGAAGAGAGGAAAAGGAGGCTTAAAGTTAATTACACACTTTAGTTACAGGGCAGCGGTGGAGTGGTTTGTAGAAGCTATCCATCGTTTTTGGAGGAATTGTGCTGTTATTTGAACAGTAACAGTCCTTAGATGTCCCTCAGCTCCTTCCTTGCTCCATCATGTAAAGGCAAATTTAATTTCTGAAAATATTTTTGTTTTCCCAGTGTAAATCCAGAAGAACTTTCCACCTATAGAGGAACAAAGATCTTATACCTTCGAATATCAACCTGGCCAACAAATCACTTTTCTTAAGGAATTAAAAAAATGTAAAACACTGTCATTACATAAAAACAACAAAAATGGTATTTGGAACATTGCCACAGAAGAACCTTTATTGATTACAAAACAACCAAGGACAATTCCTTACATAACGGATTTCTGTAAAAAACAAGTGCAAGTGTGAAAAAACTCTCTTAAAAGTTCAAACCTCCATATAAAAGGATTTTACATTGATTTTTAATAGTGCAATTTTAATAATATATAACTATATAACTACATAGACAGAGAACCAAAAGCAACAGTAAAAAGGCCACTTACTGAATTGAACAGTTTAGGAAAGTTTCAGATAGTTGTTACATGGTTGCTAAGTGGTTGCTACTATGTTACAAAGTAGCTGTTACGTAGTTGCTAAGATGTTGCTAAGGGGTTATTTTATTGTTGCTACATGGTTGCTATGATGATGCTACAGGGGTTGGACAATGAAAGTGAAACAGCTGTCATGTTAGTGTGGGAGGTTTCATGGCTAAACTGGACCAGTCTGGTGGCCAATCTTCATTAATGTCACATTGCACCAGTAAGAGCAGAGTGTGAAGGTTCAGTTAGCAGGTAAGAGCACAGTTATATAGTATATTACAATGCACACAACATTATGGTGACATACCAGAGTTCAAAAGAGGACAAATTGTTGGTGCACGTCTTGCTGGCGCATCTGTGACCAAGACAGCAAGTCTTTGTGTCTAAATATTATTGAGCCACTTTGGGGTGTTTTGGAGGAGCAAGTCAGGAAACGGTTTCCTCCACCAGCATCACATAGTGACCTGACCACTATCCTGCAAGAAGAATGGCTTAAAATCCCTCTGACCACTGTGCAGGACTTGTATATGTCATTCCCAAGACAAATTGACGCTGTACTGGCAGCAAAAGAAGGCCCAACACCTACTAATAAATTATTGTGGTCTAAAACCAGCTGTTTCAGTTTCATTGTCTAACCCCTGTATGTGTTTGCTACATGGTTGTTAACTTGAGTTCAGTTCAGGCTTTATTAAGTGGTTGCCAGGCTATTGCTAGTTAGTTGTTATCATATCCCAGGCAGATGCTTGGGTGTTGTTAGGTGGTTGCTATGGTATCCCAGGTGGATGATGGTGTGTTGCTAGGCAGTCATTATAGTATCCCAGGTCCTTTATCTACAAATACAGACACACAACTGACCTAAGCCTAAAACTGTGATGTATTCAGAGAAAAACAATAGATTGTGTAAGAACTCCATTAGAAAATGAAAACGTGGATGGTGGTTTGGTCTGTACACTCTTAAAACTTAAATTTGACACACATAGAAGCTCCTGAAACTTTAAAAAGGTTCTACACACTTGCACACTTCATTTACAACAAAATAATCATCAACCATGAGGTTCTTTAGGGACATAATGTGGTTCTCCTCTGGAATCACTACAATGAACACTTTTATTTCTAATAAATAAGCCTAATAAGCTGCTTCACATGTAGGAGCTTGTTCTGAGGATGCTGATTATAACAAACGCTGAAGAAAGCAGTGATATCATTTGCATGGAAATTAATTATCAAGGTCATGTCCAGTCACCCAGCAAAAGCAAATGGTGCGTTACTTAAACAAGCAAAGCAACAGACACCCAATCCAGCCCAGCGTCCAGCCTTTTACAGCCTGTGCTTCGTAACGATTAGCCATGCCAGTCAGAGACGCCGGTCTTTTTCAGAGGACATAAAAAGCACATCAGCAGCCAAAAATCTGCGTTATCTTTGCCACCATCATCAACATCATCATCATCGAGTGATTAGAAAGAGCTGTGATGTAACAGAAAGCATGACTTTGTCACCCCTAACAAGGGAACATCACAAAGCAGAAACATCATGGCGACCCCAAGAACCGCCTTCTCCCTGCAACCCCACCCTCTGCCCACCACCCACCACCCTCCACTCCAGGACAAGATCTGCCCCCCTGTACCGGGACGCAGGCGCAGTTTGGGACGAGTGGAGCTGAGAGAGAAGGGCGTGAAAGATGAACCATGGGACAGGACACCCAGCGGCCATATTTAAAAAACAACACACTCTCAGCAACACAGCGAATGACCCAAAGTGGAAAAAGCAGAGAATAAAGCTGCCAAGTCATACAACAAATGAATTTTAAATAATTTGTCTTGTGTTCCCCCTAAAATATGATTATAATGTTTAGGGTAATGAAAGTAACAATTCCATTTTAAAAGAATCAATAAAACAACGATTTCTTCTGTAAATTCACAGTGATGTGCATTAACAAGTCTGCCTGTAATATGCTTCTATACTAAGTTATAGATATTCAATATTTTCTACAATTGGAGGCAAAATGTTACCGTTTTCACACAGCTAAGGAGTTTAAGTTTAACAGTGTTAAAGCTGTTTTACCCCTTTAAATCTACATTCAGTTACATACAGAGAACGTAAGGCAGTAAAAACCTCTAAATGATTTAAATGTGTCAGAGCTCTGCATATGCAAGTATGTCAGGATCAACATAAAGCCTGTAAAAGGTTCAATGCATCATCAAATCACTGTTGTGATACTGTAAATCCCCTCTATTGTCTACAGAAAAACTGCTTGTATTAAAGTGTATTAAACTCCTCTCAAGTACACTTTGTTGTAGATGGCTAATATACATTATAGACACATGCCACCAAAAAGGCCTCCAAACTTAAATATCCCAAGAAATCCGTACAATTTCAATAACAATCCGAGTTCTGCACTCTGCACTACACTTTACCTTTAAAATCACAGCCTGAACAATATAATACAACCCTTAAAACACAAAGAGCATTAAGTATCAAAATAAAGAGAAATAGATGTCATATTCCTTTAAAAACACTTTATTATCCTTTATCAAAATATTAATACATATGATCTCTATATAAACACTTTTTTAATTAAACTGTGAAATCTGTGTGGTCCGCAGTTACCATTCAAGTTTTTTGGCCATTCTCCAGCAGGATGGGTATGGAAAGCTAAAGCTCACGGTGCTGGAAGACGGTGTTTTTACACTGACCTGGGAATAAAACAACGAGATTAGATTACTAATCCAAACCAACAGCAGCACTATTTGGACTAAACCTGCACATGACTGAAAAGGAGAGAAATTAATTATCCAAAAGCGCAAATGTAGTGGTTTTCCAAGTGTAAATATCCAAGAACATCTCCACAGGAAACAAAAGAAAATATTTTCTGCACATTTTGGTACACATCTGGTATTTATTTTATGAATTTAGCAACCTGAAAAAACTAAATATATACAATATTTAGGATGCTGTAAATTTTGCACAGGCCACAGTTTACCTTTTTATGTTTACTGCTCTTCAAAATGTTAAATTCAGTAAATAAATAATAAGTGTGTATTACAATGTGCAGAAGTTTTTCCCTGTAGAATGTGATTTAATTATTTATACTTAAAACATCAATAAATACATGCAGTTTAACTGGGGGCACTAACTTCTGCAGAAATCTGCCTCTATTACACTTCACTGACTGTTAACACAGTTTGTTTGACTCTGATAGTGCAAAAAGACTGAAATCTACAACATAATCCATTCCGGCTGCATTACCCATGCAAAAAAATAGATCCAGAGACTAATCCTTTACGGGGTTAAAACAAAATGGTGGTAGAAGGCTAAACAGTAGGGTAGGAGATAAGATTTAAGTATTAATAAGCACTAGTTTGAGCTTGGAGGCAAGTCTCAATGCAAAGAAGGCACTGCTAAAGAACATAACCATATAACAACCACGTCATGCCCAATAATCACCTTTATGTGGCTCAGTATTAGCATACAGTCCAAAGAAAAAGAACACCAGCTGATTTACAAGCACAAAGAAGCATCAAGAAACGGCAATATGGCACAAACATAATGCATTAAATGAATCTAGAGTCCATTCCAAATATTCAGTGCAATCTCCAGACCTGAAGCCCATTATAAACCTCTGAAATGTGATCAAGAGGAAATTGGTTGGTCTACAAGCCATCAAAGTCAAGCTGCTCAATTTTTTTGTCATAAAGTCACCCAACAGTGAAGAACTGGTAGAGAGAAGGAATAAATCAGGCTTATTCCACCAAATACTGATGTTTGAGCTTAATACATTAGTATTGTGCTGTTTAAAAATAAATATAAAACATTTCAGAAAATGTCATTGGAATTACCCATTCCACCTTACATAATGCAGCAGTTATATTCAGGGGCCTCAGGCTCTCTATACTAACTGCTACAGCATTTAAGGTGGAATGGGGAAATTCCAATAAGTATTCCACCCAAAAAATTTGACCAGATGATCATGTTTGGCAAATAAATGCTGTAAATGACAAAATTTTAATTTAACATTTGGTAAAAATGTTGCCAGTAGTTTATAAAATAAAACAAAAAATTTACACAAACACAGACATAAAACCAAAGAAATGAATCATCTGCAGTGCTCTCTATTGTGTCCCCCCCCCCAAAGCAAATCAACAGGTTTTTGAACATGTTGGAGTGGACTAAACCTACCAGTGAAATTGCAGTGCCACATTTTTTATTTAACATTTGCAAAAATGAACAATTTCAAAAAATAGAAGAAGGGAAAATGTCAGTCAATCAGTAAAAATAAACTACATGCTGCCATCCAATCAGCTGCATGTTACTATGCAGTTACTATACTCTGTTTAATACAGACTCTAGAACTAGTGTAATTTACCTTTAGAGTAATTATTTTACCTTCATAGTGTTTTAAACTACACAAGATTTTATTTAGTGGTGACCAAATGGACACTGACTAAAACAACAACAAATGTCAGTGTATCCAGACTTTCTGTAAAAATTGTGTATATGAGTACACATAACAGTAGCAGTACTAATGTCCAAATTTGAAATTTTAGCTCTCTGTTCTCTAAGAGTGCAATACATTTTGAAAAAGTGAGTTCTAAAGTGAAGTAAAACATAAAAAAATGACATGAAATCCAATAGAAATGAAAGCTAATTTAAAGTGTGTGTACCTGATACTTCACTGCACAACTTCTCAGCAACGCTGTCCTCTTTATGGATGAACAGAGAGATGATATCATCCTCCAGCTCCTCCACCAGTGTTTCGCACTGAGAGAGATGATAAAGAGTTAACTCAGTAGCACCCAGAGCAGACACTGACATGCTAAGCTAAACGTTTCATCCTTAAACACAAGCTGGCAGCCATCTTTAGATCTCTGCCATTGGGGCAGGTTGGCTGCCATCTTGGAAAACTTACGGCAGAAAACGTTCCAGGTCCCTTCTTTGATCCTCAATAGTAATTATCTTATAGAACGGTTCTTGAAGGTGTGTGAACTTGTTGTAAAGTCAAAGTGAAGTAAATATTTGAAGTAAACATTTACAAATCATGGAAGAACATCAGCATCAAGGTTTGAACTAAACTATAAAGAGCTAATAATACAAAGTAGTTTAGACATTTTTATCCAGGACCGAATAACCCAAGTTGAGCAGTTTTAGAATATCTTATTTTAAATATCTATTTTAAATTTAAAAACCTTACTAAAAGCTAAAACTAAGCAATTTTTACTATAGCTTTCTCTACAATGACTAACTTTCCAAGAGAAGTAAAAAAAATGGTTCGTTGTTTGGAAGTTAAATGTAATGAAAGAAAATTACACACAATGTATAATTTAACTTCTGAGTTTTCAAATGGTGCAAAAAGTGGGAAAAAAAACAAGTTGAAAAAAGTGTTCCGACAAAGTCAGGCAACTATAACTGCCAAAATAGGTGTACTGCATACCAGGCAGCAAAATTACTCTAAAAAGCATGTCAAGCAAAGAGCTTCTTAGTGCTCATTAGAAATTTAGAAAATCTAAAAAGTAAAAAAGTATTTTTTTTATTTTAATTTAATTAAATTTATTTTTACATTGTTTTCTAAAATTGAGAAAAATATAGTAGAGAGAAACTTTAGAGAGAAACTGAGTAAACAGAGAGTGATGAAATCAATTAAAATAAACACTCACAGCAAATTTCAAAGAATTGGATCCCTCCGGTCCATCAAATTTGAAATTTTTGAAATCAGGAAAATTCCCACCATCGCTACTTCTCGGGGCAAACCTCTTGTAGCTCTTCTCTTTGGTGTCGGGATCCTCGTAGAGTGCATAGTCACTCATGCTTTCACAAACTCCATCCAGCAGCTCAGACAGGTGAGTCTCTGATCTAGCGAGGGGAACCTGGCGGAAGGAAAGAATCACTGAGAAATTAATGCACAAATTAAAAAAATTCTACATTGAAATTTAATCCAAAAGGTTTTAATAACAGAAGGGCACTTAGGTCATGTTGATGACCTTTTTTCCTTCCGCTCTCATTTAAAAGGAGGGAAGGGAGGGTGTGAAAAACCAAACCCAGTGCTGCTACCGCTGACTTTTAACCTGCGCTCTTAAAGTCTAAAGTTGGAGAACGTAGGTCCCCTTGCCTTAGCAACAGAACAAAACCACGTAGTGGCGTCTAGACAGGTCAAGGTGCACCCCTGCTCCCGCCCCCGTGGCCTCCCCCGGAAGGGGAAAGGGGAAGGGGGCGCTGGGAGGGGGTCCCATAAGAGAATGGTGTGTGAGGCGGGGGGTAAGCAGAGGGGTGGGGGAGTTGTCAACAGCAGCCAAGTGCAGGGTAAAGCAGAGTAAACACCGCAGAGTCATCCTTTTGCTCCTCCTGAGCCGTTCCCTGTCCTCCATCCTCCGCTGATCAAAGAAGGAAGTTTTCCCTGTCAAAACACTGAAAGGGTAGCAGGGGTGAGGAGGCAGGGGGATATGGGGGGGTATTTGAGAGGAGGTAGAGGGGGGGTTACCAGGGTAAAAGCAGAAAGGGCAGGTTGCCGATGAGCTGGATTTGGAGCTAGATGCAGATATACGCCTTGACCCCGCTGCCCCCTTTCACACACAGTATGGACCCTTCCGGTCTCGCTCATTACATTATGGAGGCACTTTTTCTTTTTTTATTATTTGCCCCCCCCCCTGCCTTCGCCTCCTCCTCCGAGGCTCCAGGACACAAAGAGGCTTCCGTGGCTCACTGCCATCTGGTCACGAATAAGACAAAAGGTTTCGTGGAAGGAGAAGCGACCCATCCATGGATCTCTCCCTGTTTTTTAATTAAAAAAAACAAAAAACAAAAAAGACAATAAAAAAAAATAGACAGAAAGGATGTAATCAGACAATTGATTCAAATAAAAATTCTGAATTATTGGCATCAAATAACATGCTGGGAGAGTAAGGCCAGAGTTTAAATTGCCTTCAGTCAAAAAGAAAGAAAACATAAGTCCAAATCTGGGCCAGTTGCGCTAAAAACTCATTAAACTAAGCACAATAGTCCCAACAGCAGCTCCACAAAAGCCTAAAACAAGATACAAACTCAAGAAATAAACACTCATTCCACCCCTAGATCTCAGAGAGGCTACTAGGGCTGCATCCTTTAGCCTAGCGCTTATCATGCAATCCTGAAAAAATGGTGGGGAATTAAATTCCTAGCCGTAACAGTCTGAGGGGTTTGAATAGGAGCTGTCAATAAAGAATTTCTGCAGGAATAAAGGAGGGAGGGGGGTAGTTGGAAAGCCCAGCCAGAGAAAAGGCTTCTCAGGATGCCATCCTTCACTGATTCTCCATTGGAAGAACAACCAGCATTGAGGCTTTAGAAGAGCAGGTAGTCAATATATGGTGGCGGTGGAAGAATCCACCTAACAAAACCATCCCAAAACAAAGAGCGAGATCAGATACTGGATCCAAATGTAGATATTATTCTAAAGCAGGATCATATTTACTAACAACATTTGGAAAAAAAAATGCTCAAATCGATATCGCAGAGGGACCTCGGCTCCTGGCCAAGAGATAGAAGCCTCTTGTGGTTCAAGTCGCTGTTGTGGTGGTAATTTACATTTGGCTGTACAATTAAGTTTCATGAACTGATCACGTGGTTCAGTATTCCATATTGAAACTACCAAACTGACCAGGTTCTAGTTGCAAACTTGAAAAATAAGGTAACCAATACCAGAAATCTTGCTGAGATGCATTCAAGGATCCTTTGAAATCATTGCTGGAAAGCCCAGCCAGAGAAAAGGCTTCTCAGGGATGTCACTGACTCAACACTGGAACAACAACCAGCACTGCGGCTTTACAACAGCAGGTAGTCAATATATGGTGGTGGTAGTGGTGGTGGTGGAAGAATCAAGACCAGAAACAAAGAGCAAGATCAGATACTGGATCCAAGTGTAGATTTTCTCCTAAAGCAGGGTCATATTTACTACTGACATTTGGAAAATGTGCTTAAATCAATAAAACAGTGGGACTTTAGATACCAAGAGAAAGAAGCATCTTGTGGTTAGAGTCATTGTTGTGGTGGTAATTAACATCTGATTGTGAATGAATTGAATCACATGGTTCTCTATTCCATATCATTGCTGTCAAAACCTTTTATATCAGTTTTAGGTGTTTCAAAATTTTTGCTTCATGTGAAAATGCTAGAAAAAATTTCATGATTTGATCAACAGAAATGCTCCAAAATTACTTACCGGTATATCTAATTCTTTTTACACTCACAAGTTAAGAAGGTTCTTCCCTTTTCCTTTAATGTTTTTGGAGATAAAGTTCTGTTCGGACAGCAACAATAATATTTAAGCTACGAATCATCACATTTATGACATTCTAGTTGCAAACTGAATGATGTAGCAAAGCTCAACCAGAAACTTTACTGAGATGCCTTCAAGTGTCCTTTCATATCAGTACTACTCACATATTCAGATCCCAGCCAGCACAACATCTTCCTAATGTTGGAATTTAACTCCATTGTGACTCTAAAATGGTTATGTTTAAATTAACATAAACATTACAAGAACATTGCAGGAAACTTTAAAATTTAATTCCCATTAACAATGTTTGCTTCCTCAAAGGAACTTTAGAAAAGTTACTGTAGGGCTAGAATAATGGAAAGGCTATTAAAACGTCAGGAGAATGTTTTATAAACTTTTTTTTTTTTTTTTTACTTATTTTCAAATGATGTTGTGAAATCCCAACCCTAATCCCTAAATGTTCCTGGAACATTCCCAGCAACACAAAACATTCTCCTAATGTTGGCATTTGCTTCCCTTATGATTATGTTCTGCTTAAGTTAATATAAATGTAAACATTGTGGGAATCTTCAAAACTTACTATTCTCTCCAAGTCAGCTAACAACATTTCATTCACAGAACATTTGGCAAACGTACAAGATGTTCTAAAAACATATGTTTTAAGGTCATTCTCTTGTTGTCCTCGAAAGTTTTCCTTACAAAAATAACATTCTCTCCAAGTTATTCAGAGAATATTCTATTAACGTTCTGGTAACCATTAAATGATTCCAACCTTATGTAAATTTTACTGAAATGTTCTCTTAAGGTTATAATAAGGTAAAGATCAATAACTTTACAGAGAATCATTGTAAGGTTCTCCTAACACAGACATTCTTCTAAACTTAAAGGCACCTTCTAGGAACTTTATTGCGCTAACAAGTTTTGGTCCCCAGAACATTCAAGGAATGTTAGATGACGGAGAGTAAGGTTTAGAAAACATTTTCCCCACATTTCCATAAACTTTAAATACTTCTAACCTAACATTATAGAAACTACTGTAATGCATTATGGCAACAATCATTTAAAGATCAACTTAACGTTCTCAATTAAAAGTATCAGAGAACATTAGGGGAATGTTTATTTCTTGGATAGTTACATGATAACTAAAATCTAATATATACTTAAGGATGTTTAATGTTATATTTTCATAACAATAGTCATTACCTTCCTAGAACGTTGTGAGAACAGGGGAGAAAGTTGTTAACAGGGGAAGATTTGACAAGATCATTTGAAGCTCAGAAAACATTTTGTTTCACATAATACTGAAAATATCTACAATCTGCTCAGAAGACATATTTTGACATTATCATATTCATGATAACTTAAGTATCATCATGTTGCCCATCCCCATTGTTAAAGTTTTAAACTTCTTGGTTAGAAATTATTTATTTGTCCAATTTCATAAGTTATTTTATTGTTATTTGAGTCACAGATGGTTAAGTAGTTTAAAAAGCATCAGCGAGTTAAAGAATAAAAATATTACTTTACATCAGTAACCCTCAGAAGTCATCGCCATCGTAATCATGTTTGATTCTAAAGTTCACAGCATAAAAACACAATGAAAAGTCACACTGATTACAGTCAACTTCCACTAAAAGTTTAACAGAGATGTGATCATTTAAATTTGATATAAAAATCATATTTACACATCTGTGAATGTAGTGAGGTAGAAGGGGAGAGATGCCCAGCAAGGAAGCCACACAATGCAGGCAACACTGCTCTCAAGAGGACAAAGCTCCATCTGCTTTTTGTTGTAAGTAGTTGTATATCAGCTTCATTTGATCTACATTTTTACCATCATATGTTCACATATTACATCTTTAAAATGTTTCATTCAGCAGGTTTGTGGTTTTATAGTATTTTTTTATAGTATAGTTTTGTGTTTGTAGGGTCCAGTATGTTGATACAATATGTTAAAGTGTAAAGTAATTGTCAGGTCATATAGATGATGCAAAAAAGATGCCAAGTATTGGTATTATAAATGTTTTTGATGTGGCACATAAGGACAAAATCAACGTCTTCAAAATCTGAAGTCTGTCTCGCACAATATGCAGTTCCTATTATGAACACTTAACAAAATATTGCAAACAATGAGTCTTTAATCTGCAGTGAAAGGATTGATAACAGATTGAGAGTTTAGTAGCCTGTGCTGTGTGGAAGGACACAATCAATCACTGCTTCTACTTTACCATAAAGAAAATAGCATCACTGTAGTGATACACAAGGAAGCAAATCATTTGTGTGATCATTTTTTATTTCCACACTAAAGTAAACAAGCCCAGATGACTTTCAAACAGAAAGCTCGAGCTTTCCCAGCTTAGAGTAAACACTTGTTATTAGTCAGTGGGTACAATCAAAAGGAGATTAACCCCCAATCAATAGGAGAGTCAGCCACCTAATGACGGCCCCTGGATAGCAGGGGTCAGGGCTTAGAGTTCATTGGGTCTGACCTTTAAATACTGACACCACAGTTAAGGAAGGAAACAGTTAAAACTCACCCCTTTAGCCAAGCAAGCATTACGAGCCTGTCAAAACCTCAAACTTCTGCAAAGGGGCTTGGGGAGGGGTAGTGTTAGGGTGATAAGCATACACTGGTTTTTAGAAGCAGCTGGGCCAAGAAATTACAATATTCATAGGCAGGGGTGTAGCACTAAATTCTGGGCCCTATGCACAAGCCTCCTCACATTATTAAATATTATTTGCTTTAATATTTAAAGGAAAATAAAATTCCAGACTCTTCAAGGGCCCTCCCCCCACTAGGGGCCCTGGTAACTCAGTCCCACTTTTCACACCAAGACCACGCCCCTGTTCATAGGCACAACAAATAAAGGTTAATAAATAGGTATAGCTAAATAAATCAATTAAAGTAAGAGAAGAGAAAAAATGTAAGAGACCAGTTTAAAAAAAATAACATCAGTCAACAAATATTGGCACACAGTCAATGGACACAAAAACAATTGGGGCATATAGTAAAAACAGAGTTAATAAAATAAAATAAAAAAAAAACAAAAAAAAAACAAAAAAAAAAAACAAAAAAAAACAAATCCACACACAAAAACACGACATCATGTCAATGTTTGTTATTTTTGGCACACCTGTATGATCTAACAATTTTACACTTTAACACACCGTATCGACACACTAAAAGCACATTTCACAGGTTCATCTTGTTTTTCAGATTTGTGCCACAAGAAGGCACCTTTAGCAGGACAGGCACAGAGTGCTCAGTTCTATTTGTTTGGGACTCAAACATCAGTAAAAATCCACACTTATTTGAGCTGAAGACACATTACATTTATTATTTTTAATTAGAAGCAGAATCTGTAATTAGCAGCTCAGAACAAGTCGAGTAGAAAGACGCGAGTGTCAGCTTTTATATGACTCCTCCCCTTTTGGGTGAAGCTCTGAATAGGAGGGGAGATGCTGGACACACCCACAGATACAAAAATAAAAACCAGAATAGGAGTGTAAATACACTAGTTTGTTTATAAATTCATAACTCATTTAATTAGTTAATTAGTTAATTGCAGTTTTGGACACAATGTACCACAAAAACTATTATGTTATAATAATATTATCTATATTAAGATCCAAAGGACTTGACCATTAAAAAAAATTGTCTTAAATATTAATAAATGGAGGTCGACGATGTTGAAATAATCGTGTTAGTTAAATGTTAAAGGTGATCTGCACTCTTTGGACACGGAAAAAGTTTTTCTTAAATATTTAAGAGGTTCTATGTCTAACACAGACCTCAGTGAACTCCTGCAGTGATGGGAGTCATTATAGTAAAAATAATGAGGAGGGGTTACGTCCACCGAGTGCTTTCAACACAAACATGCATCTGATTCCAAAAGCTGCCAAACATTTTAGACAGAAAAGAAAACGGGAAGATCAAGGCAAGTTCAGCCACACTTGCACAGTCTGAAGTTCCTGAATGCAAATTTCTCCTGAGCTCATTTAAATCCAGCCAGAACATCTACTCATTAAAATCTGGTTTAAGAATCCTCTTATTTCATTCAGCTGAGCACTGAAACCACATTACCACAGTATTGCTGATTATATTGCAATGATACCAATGTTGTAAAATTCTTAATATATTAAAACCATTTATGATCAAAAGACTAATAAAGACTTTACGCTCTGATACTGTAGTCATTACTGCGGCCTTTATTTGGGCCATTAACTCTGGTGGCTGACTGTAATCAGCATAAATGATATATTACATCAAAATTACAGCAAAGAAGAGCAGTTCATCTGCACATTCACTTAAAAGATGCTTTTATACTGGAAAATTTACCAGTCCTCCCATTTAGAAGCAACATAAACATTGAAATAATAATAAATAATTGTAAAAAATGTTTTAGACCATATCAGTAACTCTAATTAATACCATTTTATTCATTTTCTGACAACTTCTGTACATTTTAATGCACATTTATAATGTTAATAAAACAATCATTTGTGTATGTTAAATATTTTACTTCCTATTTCAATGGAATACATTCATTTTTGTTTACAATTTAATTCAAAAAGTTAAGAGTCATATTTTATAATAATTACACATAAAGTGACATATTTCTACTCTTTTTCAGTTTTAATGTTGATACTGTTCGAATAGTAATTTACTCAAACTCTAAGCATATGAAGCTTTAAGAAGATGGAATGTGTTACAGGACAAGGTGACGTACCGTTTTTTCAGTCAGAGTCCCATCAGGATTGAGCCTGAAGCCGCCAACACTGACCATCTTCTTGGGATCAATCTGGCTAATGGAGTAGCTGAGCTCATCTGCTATGGCCATGCAGGCTGGAGGAGAGAGAAGATCGTTATAATTCACTTAATGACTTCACTCTGCATCAGATTAAATCAGATCAGAAAGTGAGATGTACAGGCAGATCTGAATATCGGCTAATGGGGGCTAACAGCGGGGCGTTTGCTGCATTTGCTAAAAGTCGTCTTGATGAAGAAAACAACATTCACAGGACTTTTATGGAGCTTCTAGCGCAGTTTTCCTTTTTTGTGGCTAAGCAGAAATAACTAGCACAGTCAGAGGGGCACCTGGAATCAATTACAAAGTCTTAACAAATAAAAAAAAAAGATGTTTATTAATAAAAAAAAATTACTCAGATGTTCTTAAAACATCATCCCTGTAACTTGTAGTTTTACATTAAAAAACACATATTTCAAGCTTTTTAAATGTTGAACGATATGACTTATAGCTCAGAAATCCAAAATCTCAGATGATAATAATGTGTGATTACGAGTTTGGTAAACGACTCTTCAGACAGTACAAATACTGAGCATCTCTCGGAGCTACAACTGACACATTTCTATAGTGCCAACAGTCCGCACCTGTGTCTGGTTGCAGACCAAAAGTCTGTGGACACCACTTCTAATCAAAGCATTCAACTTCTTTAAGTTGCACACAAATGCAAACACACAGCTTGTCTAGTCGCTGTAGAGAAGTACTGCCAATAGAACAGGACTAAACAAACATCAACTTGTTGGCACCACATCTAATGCCAGGTGTGAGCTAAAGGAACTGCGTTCTCAGCGCATTTAGGATGAGGTGGTGATCATCCAACATCCTGACCTCACCAACACTCGTGGCTGAACATCCTCACAGTAAAGTCTCTTGACAGTAGAGACAGTTACTCCAATAAAAGCAGATAAACTCTTTTGAGTAGGAGTCCAATACTTTTTCCCCCATACAGTGCATCTGGACCTCTCTAAATCACCTCTGTCGGTCTATGTATTTACTGTACATCCACATTCTGAAAAAAATGAACTGATACACTGATCGATTGAGTCCAAGAGAGCCCAGCCAAACAAAATTTCACAGAATGTAGTAATTAATTCACTTTAACCCTACATGTACTATATGCACTACTACATGTAAACAAAGCAACAAAAACCTCATCCAGTACAGCTTTAGTGACTAGCACAGCTCAAGTTTCACCCTAAACAAAGCGCTATGGCCATTACATCGATACCTCCCATCAACAGAGAGTTTAAAACCTTGTTCTGCTCAAAATGGAGGCCGGTTATCCGTGCAGATGTCCGTCTTTGTAGATAGCCAAACCTGCAGTGTTTACTGCTGTAGTGAACTGAGCACATCCAGCAGAGAGAACAGTCCAGCTTAGAGGACTTGGCCGTCTGCCACTTTGGGGTTCAGAAGCCTGAATGTGTGATGCACAGTTTACCACATCAGGGCCGGACCGAGGCTGGGATTGGTCACTTTTAGAAGAGCAATAACAGCCTGCGGTCAAGACACAATCACATGGGTGCTGCTATTGCGCGCCACTGATTTTTGGGAGTCAATGACAATACTTGGGTGTGATATTCATTTACATGAAACTTTCACAGTTTGCTGTTTAATATTGAAACATTATAATCAAGCGTTCGGAGCTGAATTCAGACGGGCAGTGATGAGACACCACAAAGCAGTCGGATGTTACTGATTTTCACTGGATCTGGTGATGTCTGAACACTGCTGATGTGAAGTTTAACTTTATGGAAATCAGGAGTGAAGTGATGTGGTGTTCACTATGGGAATGGAGCAGGGTGATATCTCCACTACTCTGAAACGGTTCTCCTATTTTATGGTTCCTAGATTTTAGATTACACTGTAGCGATGGAGGAGAAACTTATCACGGTTTCAAACTTCACTACTTTATTACATCTCATTGCAGCTCTATCAGGACATCGGCAACAGAATAAATGACACTTCAGAAGTTGTTGGGGCTTCTGGTTAGTGTGATTAGGCTGAATTTAAAGCCTGAAATGGATCAGTAATACACAACTTGACTGCTAATACTAATCCTGAGCAGACTTTAGTATTTTTTGGTATTGTATATTGATAATACTGGACTGCCACGAGGAGAGGTCTGGAAACATTAAATAATGGCTTCTTTTATCCAGGTCAGATTAAAAACAATTATAATCCAAGCAATGAGCGTCACTCAATAAAGAAAGTCCTTAAGGAGACCAAATTCATGTTTGATAGGGGGTCTCGGACATTGTCACATCTAAAAGGCCTCAGACATGGCCTCACACTGTGATTGTGATTGGACTGCAGTGCTGCAGTGGTGACAGTGTGCAGTAAACTGTATAAAGATGAGGAGAATCACTGAGCTGGTCTGAAAATCTCCACATTTATACGACTGTAGAAGATCACAGGGCTCAGAAGAATAGAAGGCAGCTTATATGGACAGACAGGAAACACGACAGCTGACCAGTTAGTCTAGTCTTCTACTTTAACACTTAAGCACACTGAAAAAAATAAGACAAATTGTTACATTTTGCGTTTGATGTGGATAAAGTGTACATTCTGTGTTACGTTCTTTGCATTAAAATATTAAATAATTATTGGTACAATATCATTATTAGCCACAATTAGTTGTTAATCGTCATTTCTCATATCAGACTCAAAAATTCCATATCAGTACATCTCTTATGTTTATGAGTTGGTCAGTGATGCGGTATTCTCAGAAAGACAGTGATGGACTTTTAATGAACAGTTTGTTTGTATAGATTGTTGTTTATCAATCAAATCAATCAATCAAAATTTATTTATAAAGCGCTTTTTACAACTGATGTCACAAAGCAGCTTTACAGGGTTTGCAATAACAGACATAAAATCATTAATCCCTAATCCCCGGTGAGCAAGCCAACGGCGACAGTGGCAAGGAAAAACTCCCTCAGAGCTGGAGGAAGAAACCTCGGGAGGAACCAGACTCACATGGGGGACCCATCCTCCTCTGGTCTACTAATTCTAAGTGTGTGATAAATCATAATCATATGATCTTGTTGTAAAGTTCAGGTGAGCTGATATGGTGACAGTAGTGGGACAGGAATGATGATGATAGTGGGTGCAATGATAACGACCAGTTTATGACCAGGGGTGTCGTAGTGGGGGGTGGGGGGTGGGACTGAATTACCAGGGCCCAAAGTGAGGTGAGGTCCCTTGAGGAGTCTGGAATCTTATTTTCCTTTAAATATTAAGTACGCCTCTGCCCATGACCAATAGATGGCACTGTTGTAATCTATTTTCAGCCATTAGACTCTTCCCTTCTAACAGAAACAACTAGTGTAAGGACACACCACTAAAATCAGATTTAAAATATCACAACCACCTATCACAATATATCAGAACTGCTGTATCATTATACAAATGATATTAACAGTATCTCACCAATAAACAGCACTAAAACACTTAATAACATCAAATCTAATAATTGGTAAAATATTAATAAATTAATTAAACTGAAAATAATTGTGCAGTGTATGCAGATACTTTTTATGATCAGTGTTCTAGACATACTGATTATACCCATCATGTATTCAGAAGAGAGTACCATAAAGCAAATAACAATAACATATGGTCATACTGATCCCCTCCATAAGAGCGTATGATATAAACAGACTGTGATGTTTTTTATTAAATATCTCGTATTTCAGTACTTCAGAAGGAAAGTAAGAACAAAGTTCTCCTGCCAAACACTCCTAATTCTCCTGCAAGTTCCACTGATATTCAGATGTTCTTTTTTAATCTCAGCAGATGTCTTAACAGGATGTCACTGTCGTGGTGGGTCTAAATCAAGTCACTGATGAGCCTTAACTGTGCACCAAGTGGGACCTGGTCTAGTTTTGTACTGTCTGTAACTTTAATTCCCATGAAACAACATGGTCATACACATAGTAGCCAAAAAAAGGTAGTTTCACACCTAGAGCCGCTACAGTGACCCAATTATACTCATTTCCAGGCTCTGATTATTTCTTCAGAGATTTCTAAGGAATATGGCAAAGGTTTATGGTATTTGAAGCCTTCTGTGAAATTAATAAAAAGCTAATTCAACAGATTTGGACCATTTTCTCTTGTTGTAGTCTGATAGCAAATGAGCCATGGCCCAGTTCTGGACCACGCTTACTACCTTCATAGGTCTAAACACTGTAGGAACAACAGTGATGAAGCCCATCAAATCTGGATGCCAGAACAGAGCATCAATTTAACACAAATTAAAGAAGAACTCAGAGATGATGTTGTTGGCTACAGTTGAAACAGTGTTGACTGAAAATAGAAAAACATTTTATATAGTAGGATGTATTTGGGCTACATGTGTTAAGATGAATCAAAAGTCATGACAAACCTTAAACACGACTGCTGGGCTGGTTTTAGTCCAAAATGCACTTGGCATTGCCATAACTGATCTGCAAGTGTCTTAATTTGCCATATTTAGGTGAGAAATTGGCTGCTATCTGACAAAGTCCTTATTTAAAACTGATTCAGTTTAACAAAGTTTATTGTTTAGTAAAATGACTTAAAACTGTAATATAGAGTCTAAAAATCACTTCAGAGAGGATGCCGGTCATCCCACATTATGCTCCAACACTAGTTCCCAATCGATCACGATCCACTAAAAAATTAACAATTTGGACATTAAGACACGTTTTAATACATTACTGGCTGGTATGATACATTGCATCACATATAGATTAAAGTCTCAGAATCAGAATGTGAATATAAATCACTGCCATAAAATATATTTTTAGAATGTGAGCTTTAATCAAAACTCTTTAAATATCATGACGTTATATATCTGCCATATCATCCTTTAGAGATTAGCTTAAACTTGAACTCACCTGAACAATACAACACTTCATCTCTCTTCCCTTCTGCTGTTTTATAAAAAAGCACTATTAAGGCAAAAATAAGGCCAATCCATGGTGCCATACTGGTGTCCTACAGAAGAGAAATTAAAGGTGAAGTTACGTCAATACTCAGTGAAGTCAAACATCCTAAACATTATGATGTCTGAAGTTTATATAGTTTTATACCAAAGCTACAAGGCTAATGTAGCTAAAGTGCAACAGAAGCTTATGTACACCA
This sequence comes from Crenuchus spilurus, assembly GCA_036984385.1. NCBI lineage: Eukaryota > Metazoa > Chordata > Actinopteri > Characiformes > Crenuchidae > Crenuchus > Crenuchus spilurus. The sequence continues at coordinate 6,118 of BRDA01034147.1, read as the reverse complement.
ATTAGCATTGCACCAATTCAGAAAAAACAGAGGTATGAGCATTTAAATCTGATGTATAAATTAGCTTTATATCCATAAAAGTAGTCACACTAAAGGGGCGAGATGCCCAGCACGGATCCGCACAATGCAGCTAACACAGCCCCCAAGTGCACAAAAAAAGGCTCACAGAGCTTCATTTTTACCATCATATGTTCACATTTACAACCTGTGTTTATATTATACATTCATACTATATGTGTACACATACATACTAATATATACATCTATGTATGTATACATATGTATGTATGTATGTGTATGGAAAACATTCATGTGGTCCATGAAGACAAAATTCAATATTCAGAAATGGCCATTTACAGTAAAATTGCCCAAAACATGTTGCCGACACTTATTTCTTATTATATGAACGTTTTTAGTCCTCCCTACTTCACAAAACCCTATAACGCCCAGATAGTACCTCTGAATACACTCTAGAAGTGTTTACCTTAATCAGACTGATTATTGTAACAAATTAGGACTGAACATGTTCATTTATTATATTATTTTAGCAACACAGACTCCACCAAACACGCTATCATGGCTGACAATGAACAGACAATAGTACCCATCAATCAGCACTGTGGCATTTGCATATCACTAAGATAGTGTTCATTTTAACTTCCCACTAAAACTGAATTCAAATTAGAACGTTCAAATGTAAATATAGTAGATTATCTTAAGTGTTTAAAACAAAAAGTACTACAGCTATGCTTAAAACTGCACACAGGAAACATGTCAACATTAGTAAAACAATTAATTGGTTAATGAATTGGACACTTCTAGACACAATCATTTGCTTCCTGAAAGTTGATTGCAGATTAAAAATGAATAAGTGATAGACTCACTGGCCATTTCATTAGGTACATGGAGTATATGGGGGCACTTTGTACAGACTGTAGTCCTGTAGACTGTAATACAGACTGTAATCTGTTTCACTGTATACTTTATTCACCCTGTTCTTCAATGGTCAGGACCACCACAGAGCAGAAGGCCAGTGAGAGTATGTCCAGTCCTTTAAAAACTAGCTCGAACATAAAAATATTGATGTGTTTAAAGCAATAATTGTATAAAGCTGTATGTGCATTTAATGATTAAACTAACAGGTGAAGACAGTTTACGGAAAATAACTGTAAAGAACAAAAACTACTTTCCCTTCCATTAAATAGTCTGATTTGTCTGATCTGATCTAGCAACTAAACATGTACTTCTTACAATCCTCAGCCATTCATTCCACCTGCTTGAGGGTCTCCAGGGGCCAAAGTAACAAAAGTTTTAGATGAACTGGCGCCCCCAATTGATCATCACCTTCAGCAACAAGTAAGATGACCTAAACCAAAAAGCTGGTCAGTATTATTCTGACATTTTAAACAGAATCTTGGCCAGTAAAGAACAATGAAGGTATGTTCTGCTTCTGTGATGTAAACAATAGAAGGTCCTGATCATCATGTCTGTACTGAAGCTCATTTTACACCAACTCAAATAAAATATCCAGCACTGAAATATTAATAATTATTTTTATTATAACAATTTCCTATATTTTGAGGTTAGTTAATGTCTCAAAGTAATGATAATATCTCAAAATAATTCATATCTCAACATTTGTTAGTATGTCAAAATATTCAGACGTCTCAGAATAATGACTTAGAATGACAAAATAATTGTTAATGTGTCATGATAATTGGTTAATAACTCAAAATAATTGATTATTTTCAGTTTATCAAAATATTGAGTTAATATCTGAAAAAGTGGCTAAACATATGAAAGTGATATTTAATGAGAAGTGAGGTGTTGAGTGATTTTCAGTGGGGGGTAAATGGGCTCCATACTGTAGCCTCATTATTGTTAATAAAGATGTAAGGAGTGGAGGACTGTTCTGCAGGTATTTTCTACCTTTAGGCTCAGAGGGTGTACCTGGCTGAGTGAGTACAGGTAAGGCACGTATTCATTAAGCTTATACTAGGTTTCCTCTCCATACAGGTGATAAATAATCAAACTTTTCATCCAGCTATAAAGAGACTGTACCAGCTAAAAGAGACTACAATCCACTGAAAACCCCGTTACCGTGTATGTCACCTCACCTGCTGGTATCAGACACTCAGGTGAGCTTTGTGTTTGTTGTCGTCTTACCTGACAGTCTCCGATAAACAACAGCAGGTGAAATTAAAACTTTTCAGCTCTAAAGACCATAAAGCGGCGAGGAGGAGCTTCAGTATCTGCTCGAAGCTGATATTAAGGTTCCCGTCTTTGTTCTTGCGGTGTTACTGGAACACTAAACAGAACTTGTGTGTAGAAACATTACAGTTACGTGCCGGTCTGTAGAGCTGCCACGACCAGCTAGCCCGCCCACAGTGCGCGAGAGTGAGAGGCGCGACAGCCAATGATACAGCGTTCTACAGATCATCGACCAATGACAACGGTGATTCGCCGAGTACCCGGATAGAGAGCTCAGACAGTATTGCAACGTCATCTCAGAACACACATAAGAGTCAGACATATATTACAAATAATTACATTATTTTAGATAATAAGCCACGAGAAGCCATAATGATATTATTTCATTATGTAGAGACACTACTATTCTGACCTGTAGTAACATCTTAATATAACATCTTAATAATCCCTTCTGAAGTGTGTCTAAAGTTTTTCAAATACTGCAAAAGGGTTCAGTGCAAAATAATACTACACTACCCAGAGGTCTTTGCTAGCTCACGAACCTAATTCATGTCTTACATCTGCTCTTGTGCTCTTTTAAACGTTAAAATATTACTTATAAATGTCAGTCCCGTTTGTGGTAAGGGTCTTATCTTTTACTGGATGTTAGCTGTCAGTTACACGACTGAAGGCCAATTTAGCTTAAATTTAGAATTGCTTTGCTAAGCCTTGTAGCTAATGAGTTTTTTCCTGAGACAACACAGCCCAAAATATTAATTAATTAGTGTTAATTAACGCGTCTAATTAAGCAGAAGTGTTTTCTGTAAAATATGTCATATTTAAAGGTGTAGAAATAATTTAGTGGAGTTATTTTGAGCTATCTTTACTTTTGCATTACTTAGCAAGCTGGCTGGCTCTTCCCTACTAGCTAGTTCCTATTCTATTTTATGAACTGAGTTAATGTCTGAAAGTTTAATTCGACATTCTTGAAGTTATTTCTATTTTTATTAACTTATGTAGTGATTGGTCTACATTATAAGGCTTTATATGTCATACTTGCTAGCAATATATCTAGAAAACTAAAACAAGCTAAATGGTAAATTAAACGAAAACGGTTATCTCCTCTTAAAGCATTGTTAATGTTCATTGGCAGGTATGAGTAACTTATAAAGCACAAGAGGAATAACATGGAAAGGTAAGTGTGTAAAACTTAATGTTGTGCTCTTCACTATGTGGGTTTTTGTTTGTTAACTGTAATGGAATTTGCCCTGGCCAATGATGTGAAAATCAGGCCTGTTAGCTTAATGTAATTGCTATGTGCCTCTAAACAGGCCTTCAGTTTACTCAGAGGTAATTGTTTTGTATCTGAAGCTCATGCTGTTAAATGAAGTTGTCTTTGACTTAAATATAGGTGCACTTTTTGTATTAAATTTGTCAGTATTATGAGATTCTAATTGATAACCTGTCAGTGGTTAGAATACATAAACCATGACTATTATTGTTGATTTGATTAATTGTATGAACTGTGATTTAAATTCATGTCATTTATTTATTTACCAACTGCTGCTCATGTAAATGTATACACTTATTTAAAAATAAATAAATAAATATATATGTGTATATATATATATATATATATATATATATATATTTATATATTTATATATTTATTTATTTTATTTTAATAAATGTATACATTTACATGAGCATCAGTTGGTAAATAAATAAATGACATGAATTTATATATGGCCACCCATCCGACCACTGATGGGTGGGTGATTAAGTAGTTGATTTAATGGGTGGTTCAACCCTTCAACCAGACATAAATGAAGTGTTTTTGAGCAAGGCATCTAACCTCCAGCTGCTCCCTGGGCTCTGTGATACCCCCTTAATCTGGGCAAGTGTGATCACTGCCTCCTAGGTTGTGTGTGTGTGTATTACTTCATGGATGGGTTAAATGTGGAGGTCATATTAGTTTGTGTGCAAGCACATTGGTCAGTGTCATCAGTCCATCCATCCACCTATCAGTCTATCCATCTCCCAAAAAAATTGAACAAGACATCAGTTATGCCGCTGTCTTTAATACTAACTTGAAAACAAGCTAGAGGTACGCATGAGATTAAGAACTCCTCAGCAGTTACAGAACCACCATCACAACATCGTGTCAATGGCGCACGTAGGCAACATTGTCAGAACATTCTTGCAATATCATTATTCCTGCTGGATTTCTTCACTTGTGCATTTTTCTTTTTCATGACTAGTGATATTGATGATGACATCCTTGAAGATGATTCAGCTGAGAATGTGAGTATTTGTTTCATGCTTTTGACTGCTCTGGTAGTGTTTTGAATTGAAATATTTTACTTTGACTTTTATTGAATTTATGGACTGTTTATTATTATTATTATTATTATTATTATTATTATTATTAAGTGCCATCAAGTCAGTTCATTTACATTTGCATTTACATTTGAGGCATTTACCAGACACTCTTACAGTTGAGGTTTAGGTCATGACCTGCCCGTGGATCTAATTGGTAACCTTCCAGTCACAAGAGCAGATCCCAAAAAACCAGGCCACTGCTCCTGACTGAAGTCTCCGGAACATCTTTTGTTTGTATTTCTTAATGGCTTGTTCATGATTCCTCTGATTGTATTCATCCGTCTCATTGCTGGTCCTCTTCCTTTTTTACCTTCAACTGTTCCAGCATAACTGTCTACTTAAGTGAACTGTTCTTCTCATAATGTGTCCAAAATAAGGGACCTTCACTTTCCTTATCTGAGTTTTACATAACAGCTTAACTACACAGTTGATCTTACTGGAGCAATATCATTTCAGATACTTCAAAATACTTTTTTATAAAGTATAATTATTATGTACCATATACTGATATAATAATTCTGCAGGCCTGATTGGATTTGCTCAAACAAAGCTGGCTGGATATACCTAAGCTATGTTGTGTATATACAGTATAAGCTATAAACAGATCTCTGTATTAGAAGGTCAGGTGTAATGTGTAGTAGCAGAGATCTGTGTCACTGTGCCAGCTTTAAGGTAAAGGTGTCACGTTCTGCCTCAGGACAAGTGACAGGTGGTTTCTTGGCAGGAGAAGCTGCTGTGCTCCTCTCGGCAGTAATGGCATATTATCCACACACACCGTCGTCCAGCAGAGATGCAGCTTGTGCTGTAGAAAAAAAGCTGACAACACTAAAACTAGTTCCAACTGTGGCAGGGCTTCAGGACTGGTATGGTTTTATGTCAGGAAACTGCAGGGCATCAGTACTGGCAGTGCACCGAATAAAGCAGGATGTCTATTAAATATGTATTAAAATGTTTTGAGGAAATCATCAAATGCAGGACACCAAGTGGGAATTTCAAGGAATTAGCCCGGTAATGTAAGCCTGAATTCAGTTTTGCACTTAGTGGATCTTTGACCTTGAAAATAAGAGACGGCCAGTGAATGGACATAAGAGGTGGAGTTTCTAATAAAGTGGCTAGTTAGTGGACATACAGGGTGAGGGAGTTTCTAATATGCAGTGAATGCACAAGCAATGATCGTTAGTAAGAATGATCTGTAGATGTGTTTCAGAGATGTGTCACATTGCTGGTTATTTCACAGGATGTTCGTGATGAAGAGCTGAACGATGACCTTTTGCTCAGCGATAAAGAGGAGCTAACTACCAGGTAAGGTGAACTTTTCTGCTCCACAGTCGACATAAAGGAAAGCTGTTAGCTGAAAAGGTTGATGGCTGAGGTCCTCTAGAACAAACATCAGTGCACTGCAGGAATGGGAAGTCTGAATGTGTTTATTGTTTCTATACTCCTTTACCTCTTCTACAAACCGGATTCCAAAAAAGTTGGGACACTAAACAAATTGTGTATAAAAACTGAATGCAATGATGTGGAGATGGCAAATGTCAATATTTTA